>JADRCH010000160.1:2521349-2591071 GCA_019843965.1 Rhynchomys soricoides
GGCACCATTTTGAAGTTTGAGTAACATCAGTCCATGGCACCATTTTGTATCCAGCCTTTTTCATGCACTTGAAAGTTAACTTTCTTTGATGGATTTTTCTTAAGTAATAAAGTTATTGGGAAGATGGAAATATCTATAACAGTTTTGACTGAAGGTAAAAAATTCATTGGAATCTCTTACCTCAAGGAGAATTTTATATGCTACTGAATAAAAAGACCTTTATTTTCAGCTAATTATGCCCTGCAGTCCACTCAAGGCAAGAAGTTACCTGATTTTGTCTTTTTTGGAGCTCTTCAGTAGATCAGAATCTGCAGTCTAGGATGAGAGATGCCTTACCTTGAACACCACCTGTAGTTCCCACAAGGTCCGCCATGTGTCTATGCCCTGTCCTCACTGATCCCCTTTGCACGTATGCAAGCAACATGGACCGGGTGTCCAAACACTCCAGGCTCCTCCTCAGCAGTGACATACAAAGTATAATGGTTTTGTGTCACACGATTGTTGAACAAGAAGAGCTGCTTGCTGACTTCTGGGGCCTTCCTTTAAAAGTTTTACCATATACATAATATTTCCTTACAAACAAAAAAAAATCAAGAAAAACCAGTACAGTCTCTTTTGCTGCACTGTAGCATTCTGTAGGCCATAATGAAGGCTTTGAGCCTGAAGATGAGAAGGCGGTAATAGAGCTGCTGGATGGGGTCTGGAGTGAAATGCTACATCAGTTACTTTTAAAGTTTTGTCTTGAAGGCTTTAAGGAGATGATAGAGAATCTCTTGTTGAATGTCTGAATGACAAAGCACTTCAAATTGCAGTGGCTAGAACAGCATAGTTTCTGTGGGACCAGGAATACCTCTCCCTCTGGCTGTGTATTTGGAATAGGAAGGGGTGACCCAGAACCTGAGTATGAGACATGTGTGTGAGAGGCTGTATGCTGGCCAGATGTTAGCAGCTGTGTCTCCAAAACAAGAAGAACTCACTTCGTAGTTTTTACATCAAGTTATTCAACCATATATGTGTGTGTGTGTATACATATATATGTATACATATATACACACACACAGAGACACCTACTACAGGAAAATGAGCATTATCCAGAATAAGAAAACAGTGAGATTTGAAAATGACTGACCTTCTGATCCTAACTGTCGACAGTTTATGGACCTATTAAATACTTATTTCTTCAGTTCTAACTCTGCTGCTCTACTTCCCAGCTCTGGTTACCAGCTGGGTAGGAAGGTTCTAGGATCCTGTCCTAGGCCTCAGCCTAGGTTGTTACTCTCCATCCACTATGGCCCCTCTTGAGTTGGTCTGAGCTGAGCTTGCTTTCTTAGCTTCTGGGAGGAGGTCATAGTACCATGTGTTCAAGTGGAACCTAACAACCAGAAGACTGTCCCATCACTGTCCCTCAGCAGCAAGTTACCAGCTGTTCCTTCTCCTCAGTGGATGTGTAGAATGGCACTGTCAGTCCCATCTAATACAAGAGACTGTTAAAAAGCCAGTGTATAAAGTGGAATTTAGCTTGAAAGATAATGTGATCTTAACAGCTTAATAGTTTTGAAAGTCTGACTGAGTGAACCACCAAAAGGTTAGATGAAGTATCCTGCTACCCTAGCATTTCAATTACTTGTTTATTGATTTAGAGAAAAGCTGCAGAGAAGGCATGACTTGTGGTATATTGTTTAAAGTGGAATAGCTCTTAGTGTGTGCTCACCCCTGTGCCTACTAGGCTTCCACAGGGAGCAAACCTGTGTCTACAGACTGAGTTAGAGCCTTGGAGTTCTGGCTTTGTGCTAGCATGGCTTTGGTTCATGTTTGCATTTCAGGATTCTGGTTGTGAGCACCCACGTTCTCTCTCTGGGACCATCATGTGTTGGGCAGCTAAAGTCTGCTCTGCAGAACACAAAGCACGGTCTTCACCCCTTTCCTCTCTTGTGGTTGGGTTACTAATAAAGGGCCTTCCCTAGTTTCTTAATTCTGGTGTTTGTAGCGTTTAAAGGGTCTCATGTTCTCAGTTGATGAAGACACTGAGTAGCAGAAGGCTCCAGCAGGTCACTGGCTGGAGAAGGCCACCCGGTTCTTAGCTGCTTGGTCAGCTTCCTGTCTTCTATCTGGTGCCTCTTTCCAGGGTTGCCAAGTAAAAAGGAAGCTTAAGGCAGTCTCTCTCCTGCGTACACTTGACAGGTGACAGTCTCTTACATCCTTAACTTAAATCTAGGAGGAGGTGTGTTTTGAGAAACGATCATTTTGGGGGGGAAAAGTGTTTGGGGACAGTGGCTACCTGGAGTCTTCATGTAAGAAGTAGCCATGAATTTCAGCAGTAGGTGATACTGTTGTTAGGCCACAGTGTAGGTTCCTCCCATAGTCTTGTTTGCTTTACTTGGCTTAGATACAAGATGCTACCCAATCCAGTTCATTGTTAAGTAAGAATAGGACTAATTGGTCATCAGAGTGGGATTGTCAGTCACCGTTGGCAGTTACTCTTGGACAGAAATGACATTTTAGAAAACATTTTATTACATTTTAGTACTTATTGTATGCACAGGTCCAGGCACAGTTGTGGGACTCAGAGGAGCCAGTGCCGCCTCCACCGTGTGTGCTCTGGGGGTTGATCCTGTGGTCAGGCTCACAGCAAGTGCCCTTACCTTATCGTGCTCCCACGGAGTAGATTTAAGACTTGCTTCAGAGGTGTGTTTACAGGAGTCGGGTAGGAATCCTAAACGGTACAGAGAGAAAGGGCTGTCCTTCTGATATGTGGACTTTGGGTAAAACTTTTTTTGTTACTGTTTTTTTTTTTTTTTTTTCTTAATTGCACTCTTGACAAAAGAGCAAGGCGTTTGTAACTCCTCTATACTATTTTCTTCTTCACATCTTTGTTTCTGAGAGGCCTTAAACATTTGATTTGTCTAGTCGTGCTCCAAGGACTGGCCCCAGAGATCTGTGAGCTCTTCTCTGCAGCCCACCCAGAGCCAGCCGAGCTCCTAAAAGCTGTCCTGCTGCACACATGTCACTGCACATTTCCTGTTTCTCAGCTCTAAACAAGGCTGCAGTGGCGATTTGAGATTGCTTTGAAAGACTTGGTAATCTGTTCTGATTTATTTAGGAGGGAGCGGAATTCATTATTTGATTTATGTTACTGGTTAATTACCCAAACTGGAGCATGTTTCCTCTTTCCAAATTGAGTGTTGAGAGAATAACAAAGACCAAATATTTTACAACACAGATCTTTGAGTTTAACTCTGAAATAGATCTTTACTTTGCAGTACTTCTGGTTTTAGTGACACGTTACTACTGTGTACTGTCTATTTTTAGCAAGCTTTGAATTCTAAGTAAATAAAAAATTAACTAAATTGGTTTTTAAAATAATACAGACTGTACTTTTTTTAGCTTCCCATGTCCTAACTGGAAAAGAAGGTCTAATTTGGGATAGAAATGCAAATTTTGTGCCAGTCTCTTCTTTGGAATTGGCAAGCGTTGTATTGAGTTGTTTATGAGAATAGATAGACGTGTTTGACATTTCTTTTAATGCACTTTCTTGCTGTCATTTTGTTTTAATTGACATAAAAATTGTATACATTTAAGAGGCACCAGGTAAATGTTTCCATATACTTGGTTGGGTAATATTAAAATCAGGGAAAGACTATCTGGCCTTTTAAATATTCTTTTTTAAAACATTCAAGGTCTTTAAGAAGCTTTCATTGAAATACTCAGCATGTTATCCTCATGCTTTACCAGCCTGCCACCTAGGATATTCCTCCCATCCAGCTGTAATTTAACTCCCTTTGACTAAGCCCCTCCTCTCACCCCTCCTGACCTCCAGTAGCGCTGATCTTTCAGCATCCTCTTTCAGCATCCGTTGAACCCAATGGTTTTATATTGCGTGACCTGGCGTGTCTGTGTATCTGTCTTGACTTGTAACATGCTTCAAGTCTGTCCATGTTTAAATGGTAAGACTTTGTCCCTTTTATAGCTGGATAATATTCCGTGATGTGTATACCTCATGTCTTCATACATTCATCAGTTACCACTGTGTTGTGGACAGTAGATAACAGTGGTGCTTTGAGACCATTTGTGTTTGCTCTCTTTGTTACTGATGTTGTAACAGACCTTATTTTTACCAAGAAAAGTCACATATGTGCCCACTTGACTTCATTGAAGATTTATTTAAGGCTTGGCCTGATTAAGCCTGGGCTTTGGGCTTAATGGGTGAAATGAATAGAGGAGAAATTTTATTGAGTTCTAGTTCTTTTTTGTTGGTGGTGGTGGATTTTTTTATTTAAATTTTTCCAGTCCAGTAAATACAGTTTGAGCATGGTTTTCCCTCCCCTACTCCTCCCTCCCACCATGCCCATCAAGTTTTCTGTTCCCTTCTTCACTCTAAAAAGACAAACAAAACCCCCCAAATCCTAACAAACCAACAAGCTTTTAAAAATGCCACAATAAGATAAAAAGTCCTCAAAAAAGCATGGTTTGTTTTGTGTTAGCCAACTACTCCTGGACACTTGGCCTGCTCTGCAGTGTGGTTGATGTGCCTGTGACACCTCATTGGAGAAAACAGATTTCCTCTTTGCTAGTAGATATAAATTGCAAATCCCTTCTTGGTTAGAGGTGGGGATAGAGCCACCCATGTCACCTTCCCACTCTCAGTCCTGGACCCCTTCCAGCTTGAACTCATGCACGCTGCCAGTTTCTGAGTTCATATGTACATAAGCCCTGTTACATCTGGAAGACGAGCTTCCTTGGTCTTCTCTATCACCTCTACCTCCTCTTCCCTGTAGTTCCCTGGGCCGGGGGGGTGGGGGGGAATGGTAACGACATCCCATTTAGGACTGAGTGCTCCAGCTGGGCATAGTGGTGCACAGCTTTAATGCCAGCACTCAGGAGGTAGAGGCAAGCAGATCTCTTGAGTTCGAGTTCATGTCATTCTACCTAGCAAGCTCCAGGACAGCCAGGGCTATACTGTGAGACCCTGTCTCAAAGAGTGTTGGAAGTCTCTCAGTCTCTGCACATTGTTCACGTGTGTTCTCTGTGTTAGATACCCTAACAATATGATCTTAGGAGTCTTTTTTCTTTTTTTAAAAGCAGAACAATAGTAGATGTTCTCCTTAGGCCCATTACGCATCCAGTCTCAGGTTCTTTGCCACTTCAGAGGCGACGTGTTAGCTTAAAATAAGTTCCCTTGAATACAACTGTTAAGATGTGTTCCAGTTTTGTTTTGTTTTGTTTTTTTAAAAAAAAAAAAAAATCCTGGTCTTGATCCTGTTAGATGTTTGGCTTCGCAGTTATGAAGGAGTATAGCCATTTTTCTTTCCACTTGATGGACAAGAGAGAGAGGATCCTGGGGTTCCTACTTGTTTCACTTGAGATATCCTCTTGGCAGTATTCAGGTTCTGGCAAACAAGCGAGGCTTGCTAGTAAACATAGACAGGTCTGCCTTACAACCAGTCACCTCTGGCCTTGGTGAGCAGACAGTTGAGGGAATTTTGTTTGGCCTGTTTGAGGGACACCCTGTTACTTAGACAGGGTGGAGGATAATGAGTTGTTCTAGGTTTTTTACACATGTAGCTTCTGTAGATTAAGTGGCAGTATTCCATTTGGCTGAACCTTCCGTTAATTGTTCAATGCTTAATATCCTCAGATCTCACTGATAAGGTACTCTGGGTTCAATAATGTGAAAATCATCTCTGCCTTAAAAAAGTTACCTTTTGGTTCTCATTCAGATGGGATGCCCCATGGCAAGCCCTAGGGCATGCCCTGGGGAGCCAACCTGAAGTCTTGCAGAGGTTGGACCCCATTTCATTCACCCAAATTCAGTTTTAGAGATGAGGAAAGACTACTTCAAGTGTGGAGACAGCACTTTAATTGGATAGGTTTGTAATAAATGTCTCTAAGGCAAGATTTTTGTTCCATTTGCTCTTCCAGAACATTTGGTAGAAATCACAAAGGAACAGAGGAAGAGCCTTCCATCTCAGTGGGCAAGAGTGAGAACCAGTGCAGAAACAATACGAGATAGGAAGGTGATCCATCCCTTTGTGGAAAAATGGCTCTTGCAGCCTTGGAAGGAAACTGCGTTCAGCCATCCTTATGATCGTTATGGTTGATATTCATACCCACTCTGTTTTCCCCAACCCCATACATAGTTCTTCATTTACTCTTCCATCTAGGGTAATCCAACTTTGAGTAGAGGTAAGTGACAGTTGGGGCTTGCTTGCTCATCTATCCCTCCCTCCCTTCTTCCTTTCTTCTTCCATAGTTGTTTGAAAGGAAAAGATTAAACTCTACTAGCCAATTTGGATAATTAGGACTTTTGCTTGTCATTTTTGTGTCTTCTGTGAATAATCAAAGCTCCCACTGCCTTTTAATGTCTACCTTTAACTGTGGTCTCCACTGTTTGGGGCCCTTCTAGGCAGAGGTCGGGCAGGTACACACGCTTTCTGAGAAGCAGGTGGTGGGAGAAAAGTGCGGAGTAATAAGCCCTTCCGACAGGATCCATCAGTTCAACGTTGGTGCTGTAGGTGGAGTTATTCTTAGAGCCCCAGTTTGAAGGTGGTTGTGCGAAAGCCCATCTGTACTGCTGGTTGCCAACATTTCTGGTACAAATATTGTCATTTGCTCTTGAGGCAATCTGCTATTTCAGTCCTAGATTCAGTTTTATAATATACTGAACAAAATAGCAGAGGAAAAAAAAATACCTTAAGTGGTAGTGTAATCCTCAGTTTAAAACACAGCCATGTTTCCAGCACAGGATTGTTCATTGTCTCTCTTTAACTCAGCTGTAAGCATAGTCTGCATTCATTTATTCATGCTTGCCTGAGGCCTGACTCCCTGTCCGGACTGCAAATCAGTTCTGTACCTACTGAGAGGAATGGTAGGTAGCGCCGATACCGCTGCAGAAGGGAGGTTTGTATGGTGCTTCTTTTAAGATGTGCGCTGTAAGGGTGCAGCACGCCAAGCGCCTTTGGCTGAAAACGCGAATGGGCTCAGAAACGAGTGGGCATGTGAGTCAGCTTTACACATAACGAGATAGGAAGGCAGGCCACTTCATAAGGAAATAAGCTTAGCTCACAGTTTGGAAGACTGAAAGTCCACAGAGCGTGTTATAAGTGGCAGGCACTCCTTGTCTGTTTCCCATCATGTTGCATAAGTATGTCTTCTTTAAGCCACCAGGAACCAATCATGGGGTGTCTGCGCCTGTGACCTGGTCTAGCCCTTTTTCTCAGATGCCCTACTCTGAGCTCCTTAGTCTGTGGCTCACTCTCTAACATAAAGTCTTGGGGACTAAGCATGAGTGTGAGGGACAGAACATGATTGGTTACAAAAATTGTCAAGTGTGACACTGCACCGCTGTTTTCTACTGGTAGCCCTCACCGCCCCCAGCCTTGAGAGTTATAGCTGTCATGGAGGGTGCCAAACACCCTGGCAGAGCTTTGCATAACGCCTTGTAGTGTGCGTGTAGGGGTCTCTCTAGAAACTGTGGGCATGAAACTTTGCTACCATTTATTGGACCTTTGTCACAAAGCTGTTTAGAAGAAGAAAGCATATCCTGTAGGAAGTAGTGTATTTCCTTCTGTTTCTGGCTTTTGCATTCTCTTCCCAGCCTGATGCACAGTGAAGACCTGCCTGCTGCTATGACTTGTGCACACATAAGGCTGTACCTTACAGAATGGTGTCACACTTACCCTTTAGTGTGAAAGATGCTCGCTCTGCTCTCGTTCATGTAAAAACTTGCTGGCCCCTTACAACTTTATGGATTGTGATCTAGAGTTTTAGCTTGGGGCAGCCCACATTTTTCCACGACCTTCAAGTCTTGGCCACGGCCCTGAAGTCAGGAGAGAGGTAAATGCATCCAAATATGGAAGATTCATCCTGGGGTAAACATGGGAAGGGAGTTCACAGTCTACTTAAAAACACACTGAAGGGTTTCAGGTGGTTAAGTCAGTAGTCTCTCTTAGTTGGTCTCAAACATGGAACTCGTTAAAATTACTTTTAAGTCCTCAGTGACAGACTAGACATGATAGTTTGATACTTAAATATATTCAGCTGTTGAAGGTGGGAAGCTATGGTTAGGCTACTTTCCTGACCCTATGGGACCTCATAACTAGTTGTCCGTAGAAGCTCCAATCTCATTGAAATTAATTCCAATTTTCATTTTCTCGAATATGAATCCCACCCTTAACCTCAGTTGGCTGGGTTTTCAGAAATATAAAGAATTTTTGGTGTTGATGATAGTGCTTGATTTAAAAAGCAACAACAACAACAAAACATTTTACTCCTTAAAATCTTTTCCTGCATTGTGTAAGTGTGAAGTGATGTGATTTGCTGAGCTCCGACTGGCTCCGGACAGCTTTCTCCCACACAGGCAAGGCCTTAACTTTTGCTGGTTGGCATAAGGATTTGTAATCTTCTCAGACCCTATTGTGAAGTTAGCTCAGTGTGTTAAAAGGAAATACTGTGTATTAAAAGGGAAAGCGGGGGAAGAAAATTCCAGGAAATTGAAGGTGAGGTTTACGTTCCACATTCATTAATGTTGCCTCTAGTGTTCTTTCTGAAAAACAGCGATGACTTCAGAATTAACTGCCGCCATCCATAGCCTCATGATTCGAAGGATATCCTTTCTTAAACATTTAGTAATTGTCTTTTACTGTTTGATACTAACCAGTAAATAGTACTGCTAACCTCATGTTTCTCAGAGTTGATGGCCATGTGATCACTCCTTAGGCATATTCCAGAGTTGCACTTTCTTCCTGTTGAAGCACAGGCATGTGGATAGCATGGTGGAGCTGGAAAGAACCTTGGACATGAAGCTAGTCTAAACATTAGCAGAGCTGATGGATATGCAGTACAGATTCTAGGCCTTACTCCACATCAATTGAACCCTAGTATCAGAACATTTCTAGAGCTTTCTGACTACTGCCCAGACTGGTAACTGCTCACTTTGAAGTTGAGGAAAAGGAAATTTGATGTGTTGGGTAATCGGGTTAGGAGTAGCAGGAGGAGAAACTCTCTTGTGATGGGGGAATAGGTCAGATGGCACGTAAGTTTGGGATGCTGAGCATGTAGGTGAGCAAGTCTGAGCAGTTAGAAGATGGGAAGTAGAGCTCCCGGCCTAGAGGTTTGTAGAGGTTAGGCTTTTACGAAAGTGAGTTTTGTAGCTTACAATCTTGGGGGATGTGCTTGCAGCTTACATAGTGCTGTTCCACAGGCCTCCTTTGTCTGTGTCAGCTTCACCAAGAGTAGGTGCAGCTAGAATCCCTGCCTTTTGGCTTTATGAGATATTTCAAACACCCAAGAAGACTCGTAGGCTTATATAGTTGGTACGTTTTGCTTCAAGTTCTGACAAGTACCACTAGTCTTCCTCTAGCCTTCCTACCTCCGCAGAGGCAGCCAAGAAGTCCAGAGCAGGGGTCCTAAGGCTGCTTTCTGAAGCCAGGGCCATGGCTGAGCTAACAGATGTGGGCCCTGAAGTTCTATGTAAAACTGCCCAGCCTCTTTTAACTCACAGAGATGTTATTTAATACAAATCTCATTCAGTAATTTTTTTTTTTTTTTTAAAAAGCATTGTATTTTTGAAATTCGTCCAGGTCCCATATTCAACACTAAAAGCAGGAAGTCAAACCCATAAAGCCTGAAAACCTTTCCAAATTGTGGTGGAGAGGGAGCTTTGAAAAGGGGAGAGATGCAAGAAGTAGGTGGGGAGTGCATTTTTAGTATAGAGCATTGGCATTTGTGGGGAAATCATTAGTTGACTAGTCCAGTATTAGTTACCATGTTAATTGCAATTCATAAGCAAAGTTGTTTCTGCTCACAATGAGTGCAGTTGCTTCACTCCAACTTCACATCCAAACAGGTGACAGTTAAAATATGTAGCCTCGAACAGGAAGCAGATGGGGGCTAATTTAAGTTCTGTGGATGAGAAAAGGATGACTGACCAAGGAGCAGCTGGCTTCCCAGTTTGAACACAAACTCATGCTATTGTATAAGGGAGACCAACCCCTGCAAGTCCTGATGCTCAGAGGTCACGGCATGCGTCTCAGCAATCACTGAGAATGCTGTGTGCTGGGAATGCTGTGTGGCCGTGTGTGCTCACTGTGCCTTTGAAGCATTCTCTTTCGGGCTCATGGGGAAGGGATCACAGCCCAAGAGTTCTTGTACTCTTTAGCATGTTTTGGCGCCTGATACACTACCCAGAAAAGACAGTGGTCTTTTCTGTGCCCTCCAAGGAAGCGTTGGTGGTTTTGTTTGTCCTAGCTTCAGTCTTCTCTTACAGACTTAACCAAAAATGTTGGTGTCCTGGCCTAAGCTAAGGCCTGTGTCTACCTAACCAAGCACTGTGTGACACTGTGAGACGTGCACCCAGTGGCGCTGTGGGAACTGTCTCGGAGCAGCTGAGAGGCTAGAGCGCCAGTTCTCAGTTGCAGCTTCTGTTCCTGCTGCTAGTACTGCCACATAAGAACAAGGGCCTGTGTGTGCTCTGTGTGGGCTGTGTGCCGGTACTGGGTTCTCTGCTGATACGAACAAGGAGGTGGCATGAAGTGAGCAGACATTTGCCATACTAAGAGAGCTTCTACTCTGTCCCAGTACTGTCTAGTATGTGTTAAGTGCTTCCTTGGATCGTTTCATTTTGCAAATGGGACATAGAAGCTTGGAGAGGAGCTAAGTCTGAGTTTATCTGGCATGTAGGGGGAAAGGCTGTTTATCTTTACAAGCTTTGTGTAAAATTCTTCCTCTCTCAACTTAAAGGATATCTATTGTTTCTTAGAGGAGTAAAAATCTTAGGATATAGTTTGCAAAGTGCAGCTTTTTGCTTGATGATGCATATATATATTCATATTTGGTTGTATGCATGCACAGATTCATGTGTATGTTTCAGTGCACTGTTCCGTTTGACAGGCACTCTGTTTCTGAACGAATGATTGAGGAAAGGGGATAGGGCTTTTTTGTTTTGTTTTCTGCACTATAGTTTATTCTGTCTGAAAGTTACACGAATTATTGTTTTCACAACACCAGGACAAATGACATACACAGAGGTAAACTCCATAGTGAAAGTTGTCGATACTTCACTGTCCAAAGGCCTGTCATTTATAAGGTGAGGGGGTGGGCTGGGGAAGGTCAAAGAATATGATCAAGACACATTGTGTACATCTGTGCAGGTGGCAAACAATACATTAAAAAAGGTCTTTTAAAGAATTGGGCTGGAGACATGGCTTAGTGAGTTAAAGAGACCTGCCACATTGTTTGACATGTGTTGGATTTCCAAGATAACATACTGGTAGGAGAGACCTGACTGCCACAAACCTCTCTTTGACCTCCCCATGCTTGTCATAAGCATGTGCCAGAGACATACAGACATAATATAATTTTTAAAGTTTTTAAAGATAATTTTAAATAATAATAAATAATCATAAGTATTTGACTTGGCAAAACTTGAATGATTTGTAAAAAAAATTTCATTTATTTTCTTACAGTAAATGGTATGTATTAAAGATATCATGGTTGATGCCCACTGTCAGATGTACAGAAACTTTGCTGAGCCAGAAACTGTTTTTGCCCAGCTGGGTTCTACTTGTCACTGAAGGGGAAAGCCTGTATGTGGGCTCAATTCCCATGACCCCAGAATCCATCACTTAACTCACAGTGACATTTCTTTGTCTGCATACTGTCGCAGTCATGGCTGTTCTACTGTTTGTACTGGATGCTTTAAAGATTCTTTGTATCTTCTGCCTTTGTACTGGATGCTTTAAAGATTCTTTGTACCTTCTGCCTTTTCAGCCAATCCCCTCCTGACCTTTCCTCCTCCTGTTACTTCCCATACCAGGCTTCCGTTCCTTCATCTCAGTTAAACACTTTAATGTAAGCTCTTTAAAAGGCATAAGAGGTTGGGTCTGTCTTTCTGTTAGCTTAGTTTCCGGTATTTGGGGACAGTGTTTGGGGACGGGCAGATGACTGGGGAGTTCCTTCACGGTCACTAGTCTGCTGTGCTTGCATTGACTGGGTTGTCTTTGTCCTTCGCAGACCAATAGGCACCAGTCTCTCATTTCTGCCATCAAGGTCTACAGAACACTCAGGCTTCTTAGGGACCTAGGTCAGGTGTGTTCTTTGGTGAGAAACTAGGGCAATTCTGAGGCTTCCAGCTCAAGTCCCCCTTCTGCTTTGGGCATACATACATCTCATAAATGCCTTTGAAACAGTTGCATCTGTTACAGTTAATACATCTTATGGGCAGTTAGGGCAGGCAAGAACGCAAATCATAAGATTTAAAAAAATTACCAAAATCATGACTACAAAGATGAAGTCAGGCTTAAAGCTCTTTAAAACACTTCTGTTAGCATGTATTAGTTATACATATAATGAGTTCTATTATATTTTATACATGTATATAATGTATTTTTATCATAATCTCTGCCTTAATTACCATCTTTCTATTAGATCTTTTTTTTTCTAAGATACATGCCACTAAATGTAGGTTTTGTAATATAGCAGGTCAAGAAGAGCAGGTAGAGAAACATAACATCAGTGTTTGTACTTACACACACTGGCAGTTTATTAACCTGTCTGACCTCCATGCCTACAAAGCAGAAAACCAGCCGTAAATTAATAGTGGAGTTTGTTTAATTTTCTTTGCTTTGTATATAAATTAGCACAAAACAATTTTTTAGAAGTTTATTTTAAAAATAAATAAACCTTATTTAAGTATATTAAGTAGGCTTCCTTAATGAATTCTCTTCACCACAAAAGGAGCCATTATTTCTGTAGCATGCGTTAGAGAATGCTAGACCACGGTGGACTGTTTGACAGTGGAAGTACTAGAGGAGGGGGAGATGTCCCTTGATGGTTAAAAGAAAAGGTGTTCTCTGGGAAACGGGAGAGTCCAGAAGGTGCACTTAGGTGCACACTGCCGGGAGACGTTTGTCAGTGACAACAGGCCTGGGTGTGGGTGGGCAGGTGGCTGGCCTCAGAGTTCACCCTGTCAGTGCAGCCTTTGCCTCTGTTACATTGCACCACAGAGGGATTTAAGTAGGGATTTTCTTGGTCTGCGCAGACCAGCGTTCTAGGAGCGCTAGGTAAAAATGCTTGGCCAGCGTTGGCACTTGTGGGTGCCCCTGGGATAGCTGCACTCAGGCCAGGCAGACCTTGTGCACTTAGTGCAGCGTGTGACGAAGCACCTTCCCCTCATAGCATCCTCACTGCCACCATCTTCTAAGAAATACTTAGCATTCAACTTTAAATTATTGTCATGTCATTTAATGGGGAGCTTCTGAAAGATCAGGTGTAGAAGTCTGAGGACAATTTTCAGGACTCAGTTCCTTCCATGGACTTTTACATCTTGGAGTAAGTTTCCTTAGACCAGAGAGAAATGATCTGACTTTACTTTGCATTGAAGACTCAAACCAAATACAGTATCTTAGAACTGATCAGCAGCCTTCCCTCCCTGTTCCAGGACCAACTTGCTTCCCATCCAAGTAAAGTCGTTCCAGGCATTTGTTGACAAGTTCCCAAGTGTTTTTGAATCAGGAGATAATAGATCTTTGACTTGTCATGTTGTGAGACAGGGTCGTACACTATAGGCCAGAATGGCATCAATCTCCCGGAAGTCCTCTCTAGGGCACCCCAGCCTTGGTGTCGCATCTGCTCCCCCACATCCAACTAAAAACAAACGACAGAAGTGAAGCGAGGTGCTCCTTCTCTCGGCACGTGCTCAGCTGTCTTTATGAGTTGTCCTACGTTTACAGAATATTTGTGCTATTTATTAGTGTCTCTTTGTTTGATAGTAGCTGTGACTTTTGGGAGTAGCATAGTGCTCAGCTGCTTCATGGAAGGACAGGAATGAGGTCAGAGGACAGGGCTCCTCATGGTGGAAGCAAAAATGCAGGCGGGGGAGACCTCTCTGCCGAGGAAGGTTCCTGCCACTGTCACCTGCTTTTATAGTTGAATTGAGCGTTAGGGAACTGAGGAGGAAGTCCATCTCCATTGAGCCTCACACTGGCCCAGGACAGCCATGGGTTTGTCTTGGTTCTTTTCAGAAACCTACAAGAGTCTTGTCTAAGGTGTGAGTAATTTGTTGTCAGTATGTCTGTGTTCATGATAAATAAGTCATTGTTACATTGTAAGGCATCATTTCCCTTAATTTCCTTTAAGCTATTCAGAAACACCTAAAATATTTGGTCAATCCGAAATGATAACCTCAAGAAACAAAAAAGAACCATCACAATATAAGAATTAAGTTTGTGTGCCAGATGCTGAGAACAAAGAATAAAGGTTTGAAAACAGTAAACTTCATAGAGGGAGGTTATTAAATTTGTTTTCCACACATAGTCCCCACTCCAGCATCTCACCACTTTAAATGTGAGGGTAGGTGAGGGAGAACAGAGCTGAATCTCCTAAATCATAAGATGCACGATAAAGGCTAGTTGAACATACGCCCGCGCCATTTTCAGTCTGGAGGTGCTCAGGGTGCCCCTGTGCCTGGAGCCTGGCCTCTCCATCCAGGCTGCACCAGTATTCTTAAACCAAGGTGCTCTTCAGGTTGGAGACCGTGGTCCCTTTTAATTACGGGGGGGGGGGGGCAGTTTTTAGGGCATTGGTTGTCTCCTTTCACAATGTAGGATCCAGGGATATCAAACTCAGGTCATTAGGCTTGTAGACCTCCCACCCAGCAGTTCTATGGCAGAACAGCTCCACTCCTCTGAGATCGGTATTTAATAGCACAGTAAGGAGGAGCTGACTGTCTCCCACTCTTGCCCACGCCTACAGGTTCCCTGCCTTTCAGCACTTACCCATCACACGGACAAACCACATACCTGTTCCAGATGTTTCACTTAAAGAGATCTGTGTACCAACATACAGGCACCTACAGGCACCTACATATATTTACATTTGGGCCATGAAAAATGACTGGCTGCTTTCTGTGAATCTCTAGCTTCTGTAAGGATGAAGATGGTGTCGGTGAAGGAAGCTTGTAATTGTTTTTTTGAGGTCATTTACAATTCTGACTTTTTCATTATAATATTGGTTGCAGCATTTAAATAAGTTACTTTTCTTGGTAATAAAAGTAACAGAAAGTGGAGATGAGCATGGTGGTGCCAACTGGTAAATCTAATTCTTTGGAGATAGAAGCAGGTTCGAGAATTCCAAGGTCAGGATGGTCTCACAAAGTTAAACAAACAAAATAAATGCATAAACACATCTTGATGCAGTCTCTTAATATGCTTGGAATTGTCAGCATTTTTATATTTTATGGCATGCTTTGTGTTTTCCAAACATGCTCAGAGGATCTCTGTGACATCCCTACAGTGCAAGTGGCATGAGAATGGTGCCTAGCTCAGACTCACGTATAATGAGCTAACTGGTACAGGCTAGTTCATCTTATGAACTATATTGCCAAACAGATAGTGTGTATACTGGAGGGGAAGGTGAATTTTAAGAAGTTCAGAGTACTCTTGACTTTAGCTTGGAAAAGATGTATAAAAATTGTACTGTATGTTTGCTAGATGTTAGCAGCGGTGAACAGTGTGCGGTGAAACAGCAAAGAACACTTTTAAGGAGTGCACACCCTTCTAGTTGTCAGACTGGGGGACCGCATGCCATTCTACCCTTGCAGTTACTCTGTAACAGGCTGGCCTCGAACTCAGAGATCTGCCTTCCAAGTTCAAAGACATGCACCATCCAGGGCAGGGGAGGGGAAGGCAGGAAAGGAGGGAGGGAGGGGTTCATATGTTATCCTCTTTGCCCGCCAATCTCTCCCAGACCCTATTCATCTCTCTACCCACCCAAGTTCATTGTCTTTTGTTTGTTTTTCCTCATAAGAAGAAAAAAAGAAAAATCAAAACTAAGGAGAATCAATAAGAAATAAAACAAAAAGTACATGCAAGCAAAAAAAAAAAAAAATGTGGGGTCGACTTTGTGCTGGCTAACCACTCCTGTGCGTGGGGCCTGCCCTGGAGTGTGGTTGATACACACAGTGACATTCCGGAATCTTGTACTCTTAATTTATGATTATATTACTAGCTTTTTCAAAGACAGCACATTTCAAATTACAATGTTAAAGTCAAAGTTAAAGTAAAGTAAAGTCAAGTAAGAGAAACTGTGGAGTGGTGAAGCCAGGGCTCCTGGCAGGACCTGGGTTGATGAGGGGAGGCCCTTTGTTTGCCCCTCCTCTCACTTTCCCTTATCTGGGCCTAAGGAATTTATAGCCCTGGGTCATCTGGATCTGGCCTAGGCCTAGTGTACCTGGTGTCTTGCTGGTCGTGGGGAAGCACCTCCTTACCTCCTCTGGGGCTGGTGTGCCTGACCTGAGAACAGCTTGAGGCTCCACACCCTAGTCGTACCTTTTATATCCGAGTTTCATTTTCAGAAGTAGAAATGCTGCTTCCAGCACAGTTGCTCACTGTAGGGCAGAAACTAGGTCTTAAGAAGCAAAAGTGACTGGAAGGCCTGGCCTTTGGGTGGGCACCGGAGAGTTTAAGGGAGTCAAAGGACTTGTTGGCCTTCAGATCAGAGCCTTAATGGAAATATCATCGTCGTGGAAACAGTTGTTTGCATATGGTGCTGCTAAGGGAGCAACAGCTCCAGGGAGACTGCAGCACCAAAGGCCCACTGGCCTTAATGTCAGTGGGAAATAGGCGGACACCCCTGGCTTGGGTACGTGGTGCTGGTGGGGTCTTTTCTTTGGGACTGTTCTAGACCCAAATAGTTCTGTTAATATTAGGTCAGCCAATGAGTTATTCTGGTATTTAATTGACTAGAGACAAAACTTTAGGAGTTTTGAATGAAGGTAGTCCCCAGCAGTGAAAGCAAGCAAGCAAGGAAGGAAAAGAAATAGCAATTACCCTATTCTTAGTGAGCAGACTGTATATCTCAAGCATTAATTCTTCCTCAGATTCTTCTAGATAACAACATGTTTAGGATAAAATTCTAGACAGGACATTCTGTGAATGAAGTCTTGTTTTAATCTGCTAAAGCTTCATTAGTCTCTGAATTTATATCAATCTAGTATAACTTTGTAAATAATTTGGGGCACATACTTCTGACATATACACGTGAGCATCGTAGATGGACCCGTAGCTATAACTCTGACAAAGTTTACTTTTGTGTTTTAAACTTCCTAAAACCCTTAAAATTGATCTAAGCCTTTCCGCTGCGCTTGCTTTTATACCCAATTCAAGTTCTTTATCGGAGGAAAATAGGTCCTAATGTGCTACTTAGGTTTAGATTTTCATTTTGTTTTTGTTTTTTAATTCTTGTAGCCAAATAGATAAGGTAGTTAATTACGTGTTAATGCTTTGTGTTTATAGAACCATTTTAGATTAGGGGAAAAATGGTATGGCCTGTAAAATAGACAAAGATTTTCATTAGGAAACAGCAGAATCACTTTAGCTGCAAATGAGATTCCTCTTAATATTCTCCTGTGGTGGGGCCCTGTGTGTTTAAAACAGCTATTTGCCAAGAGCAACAAAAAAGGTTTGTGTTGTGAATAGTCAATTAAGTGACATTTGAAGCCGGAGGGATTGCTCAGTGGTTGGGGCACTTGCTGCTCTGACAGAACCTGGGTTCAGTTCCCAGCACTCGTGGTGTCCCATTGGCTAGGTCCACCTTCTTCTGGCCTCAGGGGCCACCAGGCACAGACACCTACACAGATGCACCACAGACAAGCCACCGGTAAGTGAAAACAGTTTTAAGTGAGCGTGTAGGAAAGGGTGAGCTGGGGAGCTGTGCTTGACTGCTGTGGACTTAGCAGTATTTGGTCTCTGTGCTGCCCTGAGGGCTAAGGCTCCAGGGGGACACCTGCATGGTGGAAGGAAGTGGACTTAATCCCAGGAGACCAAGCTTCCTTTTGAAACAGTTGTGAACCCATAGATCACTTTAAAAATAATGACAGTGACAAGCTAGGGGGAGCAAGATTTTAGCTCCATCTGCTACGGGGACCTTACTAACTGGGGTTAGCACTGGCTAAAGTTGGCCTTGGTGGCTTTTGTGTTAGAGCCTATAGAATATCAAGCCGTTTGTTCTCCAGGTTAACAGGGGTTATAGAAGGACGGAGTATCTGGTTGTTGGACTAGAGGGGAAGGCTCATCTACTAGAGCTATTTATTTGAACCTCGCCTGGATTATGGGCCTTGACGTAGGGAGCACTTCATTTCTTTTTCTCTGTGACTGGTGTATACCTATCAAGGCATGTCTGTGTCAATCAAGAGGACAACCTTGAATGTTGGCCCCTGTTTGAGACAAGATCTCCTTTTCTTTTGTGTTCTGCTGCACTTGGTCGGGCAAGCTGGTCCACAAGCCTGGGGGATTCCATTTTCCTGTAAGAGCATTAGGTTTGCATGTGCATCTGTGTCTAGGTGTGTGTGGGTTCTGAGGATTCAAACTCATGACCTTGTGCTGTACATTAGGCACTTACCTACTGAGTCATCTCCCCAACCCAGCATTTCATTCCTGGGCGTGGACGAAGCACATCACTAGACTCCATTTCATATATGGTTGTGAAAGGTTTGTTCTTTCTCTAACTAGTTCCCTCTGATAGAAGGCTTTCCTGTGCCACACAGTTAACTTTTATGGTGGAGAGGAAACACCACCTATTAAATTTTACTACCTTCTGAGAAGTGAAAACTTGGCACAATTAATATCATTTAGCTCATTTTTTGGAAACATCTCACCCTGAGCATTTTTCCTCAAATATTAAATAAGATATTAGTCCGAATTAAGTTTGTTGGCTGAAGAGCTAGTAAACCATGGGCATCTTTATTTTCTGTGTCAGGGCTTTCTTCTTCCTGCTTTTTAAGGTTGTGGCATCCATATTCCATCTGTTTTTTAATAGTACAGACCCACTGTTTGTAATTTGCCCCTCACAGAACATGCTTGTCCTGCAGTTCTTTGTATGTTCATGAACACTCCAATTCCTTTATGCTCTTAGGGGCTCTTAAAGTTAAATGGTCAGGGTATTAGAATATATGCCCTTTGCCATGTCCTACACAGCTTGAGTCCCAGAACCCTGCTTAGAGGCTACAAGGAAGTGAAGAAAGGACACGTATGGGAAGACATACGGACGGACACACGGACACACACACACACACACACACACACACACACACACACAAGCAATGACTCTGAGATCAGGTTGGGTTCTCTAATTTTACCATTACCAGACAACCTGAAACTTAAGTGTATGGATTAGATCTAGGTCAGGGGAAGGGTTAACTAGTCTTGGTAGGAGGTCTCTGTCAGGCTGTAATCACCCCTCCAGAGAGACACGCGCACGCGCAACGCACGCACACAGATAAATGTTGGATTGTAAAGATTCATTCTTAGACTTCCAAGAAAAGTTTTGTCATTTCTCTTTTGCCTGGCCCATGGGCCAATTGGTCTTGGAGTCCTTGACAGACGGAGTCCTTGACAGACATTGCCTGTATCAATACTCATTTGCTCAGGATTTCTCTAACTCAGGGCTTCCTTGGCTCCCTCCATCCCCCTTTCCTATTTCTTATGAATCTTCACACTTAGTTGAGGGCAAGTTGACCTCAGTCTCCACACTGAAGATGGTAAGGAGGAACATAACAGCCACGGTATGTACACCAAGAAAAACAAAAGGAATACTGATCTATGGTTAAAGGGATTGAGGCCCCAAAGCTCATCAAGGATTGCTTTTGTATTAGCAGGGAAAGTGGTCTGATGTCTGTTGTGTTTTTAGGAAGTGTCGATGTAATTGGACCGTATATTTGCTACTATCATTGAGTCCAACCAGGAGATGGATCCAAATCGGTTCCCAACTCTGGTTTTACTTGAAGGAGCTCTTGTCACACACATGTATTGCTAATCCATGTGCTGTATTAAATCATACCTAATTTGCGGGGCTGTAGCCCACCCTGAATAATTGACTGAAACCTATTGGAACTCCAGGTGATTGGAATAGTGCCCCCCAAAACAAAGGGAATCACTAATATAAGTAGGTATGGAAGAGTTGTGACCAAGCGGCTGGGTGAAAATGCTGCGGTCTAAGGGTGTAAGTCCAGTGTGCCTTTTCCAGGACCAGTTTACCTGTAAGGCTATGGTTATCAGCCATCTCAGAAACAGCTGCCGAGTTATTCCCCAATCCCATGTCTCTTCAAACCAAGTGTCTGTTCCACACCCTCTGGGAAGATGCAGGCAAATTCTGTCTTCCCCATTAGCATGGGAGGTGGGTCTGGGCGTTCTCTGGCACCTCTTTGCATTAGCACATTAGGTCTCACTCTCCTGGTCTGTAGCGGTAAAGCTATCTTTGTACAACTTAAATCTTTTAATGTACCGGGCAGTGGTGGCGCACGCCTTTAATCCCAGCACTCGGGAGGCAGAGGCAGGCGGATGTAAGAAGGCCTTGTTTAGAGAATTCTTCTTAGAGAAGGGCTTTGCCATTCCTCTGGAGCCTACCTATATGGATAATGACTTTGCCAGTTTCCCTTGGGCTAATTGGTCTTGGGGTCCTCAACAGGTCATGCCCAAATCAAAATACACATACACCCAGGCTTTACTCAGGCAGGGTTTCCTCCATGTCAAGCAGACCTTAGCTGTAATGGACTTTTAGGAAGCTATGAGTGGCATCCACAACTGTAGTGCCCCTAGAGGAACACTGATGGTCAGTATTTGAGAAAAGGCATCATTTTCCTAGTTGTTACCTCAGATACCCTTCATTTGTCAACTAACATGTCTTCCCTCTCCTGAAGCAGTCTTGTGGACATTCTGATATAGGCTGCCAAAGACAAAGATATCAAGGATTGCAGTTCAGCTGTGAGGACACGGAAACAAGTCTGAGGAAGCCCGTTAAACAGGAAGTTTGTGATAAATGACTTAATTGAGTTGGAACCATTTGTGATGGCTTAAAAATTCCTGTTTATATATTCCTTCCTTACTTCCTATAACAAAGTAGCCAGTTTTATTTCCCTCAGTATGTGTCAAGTGACACCCAGCCCTTCCATGCATACATACCACCTCACTCTACCCTGTGTAGTCTTCTGATAGCCATTGACAGGTATTAAGAGCCAATAGTCATTGAGACCCTGACTCATTCATTCCAGGACCACCACCTTTGGTTCTACCTCATCAGGCATCTCCAAGATGCAGGAGGCTTCCCATGCTACCCATGAGTCACCTCACCTCTCTCATTTTGCTGCTATTTTACATGACAACTGAGTCTCCCCCATCCTGTGCTCAGTGGAAGATTACTTTAGAAGAATTTTCTTTACTCTGGAATGATTTGAATAAGATGAAGCACTTTGGAGCAAAATGTGAATCCACAGCAGTTTGGTAATCTACAGTTGGTAATATGTCAGATGGCCTAGGAAGAGGTTGTGTCTTAGAGTGTAGACCAGATGAATTGCTGTGGGTTAGAGCTTTTAGAGCAGCTTTGGGATCACCAGAGAAGTGCCACGACTTCAGTGTAGACGGATTATGGCTTAAGGAGTATTCAGGAGAGAATAGGGCTCTGAAAAGCAGAATCATCTTTATGGAAAGGCGTGGATTAACTGTCCATAGCAAGTCGTCTGTTACATGTTTTTGAGTCAAATTCTGTGCACACTGTTAACAATTTATGTCTCTAAGCACACACAAACTGTTGAGCAAATGTCACATGATTTCCTTCTCACAAGCCCATGGGACTGTTTTAAGTCATTTTTATTAGAGCTCAGGTCGGAACTCTTAAAGAGTGGTTTTTGCTACTTTCCGTCTTTATTGTGTTTTCACTTGGGGAAGTATATGAAAAGAAGCGTGGGGAGGGATCGGTGCTTGCTGAGTGTCTGTCAGTTAGAAAGTTCAGAACTGAAGGAAAACTCTTTGGAAAAATCCAGTTTGTCTCGCATGTTTGAAAGAATTTTAGCTTTTTAGTCATATGTTCCAGTCTCTGAACGTGAGGTTCTTTGTGTTGGTTATCTACACCACCTATGCAGTCGGGTGGCACTTCTCAACAGATGAGGGTCTCTGGGGACCGTTTCGTTTTCCTTGTGAGTCCTCATAGCCTCTTTATGAAGGCTTTCCCTGGGCTAATGCACACCTGAAACTCAGTTATAGCTGCTGTGGTTGTCTGTCATAAAGAACTCACTGGGAAGCGTGCCCTATTGGTAAATTTATTAGTCATTAAGGCACACTATGGGTTCTGTAAAGTATTACGTGGAATCATTTCTTCTCCCTCAGTGTATGCTCCTGTAACTCCAGTGTGTTGTTTTGATTCTTGATACAAGTGAATACAAAGAGGTAGTTTTTGTCAGCTTGCAGCAGTGTGTTGTAGGTAAGAGTCACAAATCACAAAGCCTTGCCTGAGTTCTATCTAAATGGGAAGGAGCTTCCTTCTGCTCTAGTTTCCCCCTTTCTAAACTGGGGCCAGTGACACCTGTCTGCATGTAGACTTCCCCAGGATGGAGCCACAACAGCACACTCTAAAGGAAGAGCTGTCAGGTACGGAGGCCTCATGAGCAAGGTGCATTCGGCATAAATTGCTGCCTGGTAGCTATTACTGTAAGAAAAGAAAGACCAAGGGTGCACTTAGAATAGAAAGGTAGAAAGAAATACGAGATGTAAAAGACCCAGGCTAGCAGATAGTGGCCTTCACCCAGGCTGAGAAACAAACTCAAATGCTCGCGTGTGGCTCAGGTCAGACCCCAGGGGCCTGGAAACCAGGATGAAGAAAGATAACTAGGAAGCACCAGACCCACCAGGACTGACACAAACTGAAACTAGTAGGCAGGGGCAGGGCAGTTTTTTTCAACAGACTTTAGGGGTGGTGAGAGGCACAGAGACTATGTTTGACTGATTATGACTAGTTCCTCACCTCTGATTTTTATTGGAGATTCAGCATTCCTAGAAGTCTACTATGATGGATGAGTGGTTTCCAATGTTGTTTTGGTTTTAAATCTCATTCCCTTTTTTGATAGGGCTTCAAGTTGTTTATACAGTTCAGATATATTGTGTGTTCTATAACACTTTGTTGAACATAGATTTTTTTGTGTGTGAGATTTACAACTTCAAAGTAAATGAAAGTTTTATAGATTTATAGATTCTGCACTTCAGTGATTGCCTGATGATTGCTTTTGACTGGGAGGATTAAACCATCTTGGTTGGGAGGACAAGGAACAAAATGACCCTGTCCTGTCTCCAAGGCTCTCCCCTTTTCTCCCAATGCCTAGCATTTCCCACCCTAGGGCAGTACAGTAGATCACAGTCAGAACTGACCCAGTGGAGATGCTCAGCTATGTGGTCATTGAAGCAGCTCTGCTCTGGCCAGCAAGGACTGCAGTGTTTGAATTTAGTCCTGAGACAGTGTGTATGTCTGTTGAGAAATCACCAGTCCCTTCCTCAACACCACTTGCTAGTTCCTGTAAATAACACGAATGCCTTGGACTAGTTGGAACACTGGAATCTGGTTATCTTATATGTTTATATTATATACACATAGAAAACATATCATTCTAAAGATGCTGGTGTCCTAGTACTGTTATTAACTTCATTCCTATTGATGGAGACAAGCATTTTATATGTGGTACCTTGTTGAATATGGTGGACTTGATGTGTTTATAACAAGATAAAGAGATAGAAAATATGGTCTGTGGAGGGGTAGTCAAGTATGGGGGAGGGGGTGTCTCAGCGGGCCCATGCTGAGGCATCCCTCCCCCCCCCCAGGGACCAGACACATGACAACAGTATAGTATAGAATTGAGTTTATTCAGAGCACGGGGAGGGGAATTAAGAGGGTAATGGAGGCAGAGAAAGGCAGAGAGAGGGAGAGAGTAGAGAAGTAGAGGCCAGCCATGACCATGAGCACAAGAGGGGGGGGATGGGAGTGGGGAAAGAAGAGGGGGGGGGAGGGAGAGGGAGGGGGCAGGCTGTTGCCAGGTAACTCTGGGGTGGAGCTTAGACAGAATGCTAACAGGACTGTCCTTGAGATAGAAGCTGAGGAGGAAGTTGACAGCTCCTAGACAGCTCTGTGACCGTCATCTCTTGGTTGGTCAGATGACTCCTTGCTTATTCCCTCCCTTCCTTTCACAAAACCCCTGGAGGGTAGCCTGTGTCTTCATTCCTTCCTACTTCCTTTCTGCTTTCTGTACCATGAGCTGTCCTAATTTGGAACATGAATGGATGCCTAAGAGATGTACACTAAGAGTCACAGCTTCCCTGTAATGTTTTTGGGGTGTCAATCAACAGTTTTTTATTGAACACATCTGTGTAGAATGTCTTTTAGAGGCTTTGAGGTTAGAAACTTAAGTTTAATCTTGTGTTTAAGGAACTTGAAGTCTGGTCGATAGGGGGCATAGAGTATTCTAGAATACTCATGAGCCGAACAGGCTGAACATCCGAGTACACAGGTTTGTGTCTACCTTACTGGCAGAGCTGATTTGTGTCAACCTTCCTTAGAATGTGCTTGCAGTGTTCAGCCATTCCAGTAGCGTCAGCAATGTGTGAGGCTTCACTGGGCCCAGAAAGCCAGCAGGCAAGCGTGGCTAGTACAGAGGAGACGGCTCCCTTAGCTCTTCTCTGATGGCACCATGCAGAAGCAGGGTCTGGGTAAGTGTGCAGCACTTGGTCCTCAGTCCCCGTCTATTTCTTCACAGAATGCTTGTTGGGAGAGAATGTTGAGAGCACAGATCTCAGCGCTCTATCGGTTGCAGGCGGCTCCTGGCAGAGAATGGTGGACATAGCACCTCAAGCCTGCTCCTCTTCAGTGTCCCACTGGCTGCATGAAAAACAGGAATTTATGTAACAAGCCCTGCACAGCAAACGTTTTCCTGTTGTGGGGGTGGGTGGGTAATTGTTGGCAAAGTTAGTATACAGCTTTTATTACTCAGAGTGACCTGAAATGTCCTCAGAAAAATATGTAGTGTGATATTTTAATAAATAAAGGATTGCTATGGGGGGGGGGACAACAAGCAGAGGAAGTCCAAGCTTTTTAGGAGTCTTCCTCACTATGTCTTCTTCAGTCCTGCTGAAAATGCCCGACACTCCCCACCCCCCCGTGTGCTTAACATAGTCTGGAATATAAGTCCAGAACCGCCCTGGGCTTATAGAGCTGTACCCCTTCCCCAGGCAGTCAGGAAGCTGATCTCGGGAAGGATCTCCTCCCCTATACTCTTGATTATTAACTAAATGCCACAGCACTGGAGTCAAGCGTCCTCCTCCAGAGGTTTTATCAGAGCTTATCTGTGTGTCTGTTGTGTTTAAAGAACAAAATTGTCATGATGGAATATTGTGCAAATGCCCAGACTCCCAGCATGCGGATGGCTTTAGAGAACGCAGTTACAAGGCTGGCTGCGATCCAGGCCTGCCCAGGCAGGCGGCTGCTTTTAAGAAGGAATTGGGAATTTTCGTCACTGGTGTTGGTGGACACAGTAGCCGAAGCCGTAGCTCTGGGTGATGGGGTGGAGGGAGGGTGACAGGGAGATGGGGACAAGGAATGTTTTTGAAAATACATGGGATTGAGATACAACATGAAAGAAATGTATTCCTTAGCTTTTTGGAAGATGTTTGGAGTTCAAGACCTGCCCCTCATAACACAACAGAATGAAGCCTCAGGAGAGAGACTGCCACTGCCATATACCCACATACCTGCCTGGCTTCTAACCAGAAAGCTCCTGTTGGGCCATGTCTGATCCGCCCTCACCATGCACCCTGGCAGAAGGACTTAACACATAGCTGTGGTGTTGCAATCCTTGGGTGGAATGCAGTGCAGAAGGCATTTTGAAATACGGGTTTCTAAGCTCTCTTAGGCCTCTGTCTGACTTTTGTTCCTTTTTAGAAAGTAAGATTACCACTATACACGTTAGCTTCCCATCTCTTGTTGAAAAAAGGCACGAATGTGCTCAGGGTCATGGAGAAGTCTGACCCTGTCTATTGTTCTGGTCTGGTACGATGGTTGGCACTTTGAGCACCTTCATTCCCTGTCAACAACATGAGGATGTGGGCATTGTGGCTGCCTCCTTGGGTGACCACAAATCTAGTTAGAGTCTTTTGTGGTCCGAGAGGAGTCACAGAGCATTTGGGCAACTAAGCCTTGCACTTGGTTGGCAGAGAAGGCCAAAAAATGGAGAAGCCAGGTACACAGCATAGCTGTGCTCTAAGGATTGTGAGATATCCAGAATACTATCCCTGGACTTGGCATAAGGTCCCTTCAGAGCTGTCAGGTGAGTACGTAGCAACTGTGCTGGGGCAAAAAGCTTAGGGCTCTTTGGCCTAAATGTTGTTCTTCACATTCCCAGATTGTGCCACAGGATCCCCAAACATCAGAAGTCACACTGGGGTTTCCTGACCTGTATTCTCCCATGTATTTGTAATTTGCATACATTTGCTGTGGCTTTGTTGTAATATCCTGTCTGCACATCCACTGAGTCGGAGCAGAAGGGCTTCACTTAGGGGACTTTCCTTCACCCCAGCCTCTCTTCTGGTTACTGCTCTGGACGGCATACTTTGTACAGTGTCCGAAGTTAGTGGTTTGGTTAGAGCAGAGAATCTCTCAAACTTGAATGTTGCATTTTATGGCAAGTTAACTTTCTCAAGAAAATGCTTTTCTTTATTTTTACTTGCCTGATACAAAGACTCTGGTGGTATAAATGAATTTAAGTCTTAACTTTGGAGGGTACCGACCGGCCGACCTACTCACTCACTCACTCACTCACTCACTCATTCATTCATTCATTCATTCATTCTGGAGGGGAGTTAGGTAGTTCAAACTAGCCTCAGACTCACTCACAATACTCCTGCCTTTCCTCCCATGAACTGAGATTGTAAGTGGATGTTGTGTGTTGCTTTGGGGTTTTTGTTCCTGAGTAGGATCCTGCTTTATCTCCCTTTCTGTTACCAGAAACAGGGCCCAGTGACAGAGAATGTCACTTTGTAGAAATGGTGTTTATTTCACACGAAAAAAATTGGGAAGCGCTTTGTTTTTGAGTGAGGGTCAAAAACTATATAAAAGAAATAAATGAAAATCAAAATATGTGTGTGTGCATGTATAAAAGAATACAAGCAATTGAGCTTATTTAATGAGAGAAATAATTGCCTTTTTTTAGATGCTGTTTTTCCTACACCAGTTTAAGGTCTTTTATAATGAGTTTATTACTTCTGTTGAGAGCCAGCAAGGTGGCTTTTGTTGCTGCCCAAGTTTGATCCTCAGAACCCAGTAAGGGTGGAAGGTGAAAAGAGGCTCTAAGAGTTGTCTTCTGACCTCCACACCTGTGCCGGGGCAGGAAGTATGCGGTACATTTGCCCTCCACACAGAGTAAGAGCTGTTAGGCTGTTCACATTGGGTGCCGTGTATATGATCTGTGTGGAGCAGTAAGCTTTCCTAGGGGAAGTGCGTACTTCTAATGTACTGTTTTGCTTTACAGAATTCAATTCGCCACAATCTGTCCCTACACAGCAAGTTTATTCGAGTACAGAATGAAGGAACTGGAAAAAGTTCTTGGTGGATGCTCAATCCAGAGGGAGGCAAGAGTGGAAAATCGCCCCGGAGAAGAGCTGCATCTATGGACAACAACAGTAAATTTGCTAAGAGCCGAGGCCGGGCTGCTAAGAAAAAAGCATCTCTCCAGTCCGGGCAGGAAGGTCCTGGAGACAGCCCTGGGTCTCAGTTTTCTAAGTGGCCTGCGAGTCCTGGGTCCCACAGCAATGATGACTTTGATAGCTGGAGTACATTTCGTCCTCGAACCAGCTCAAATGCTAGTACCATCAGTGGGAGGCTTTCCCCCATCATGACAGAACAGGATGATCTGGGAGATGGGGATGTGCATTCCCTGGTATATCCACCCTCTGCTGCCAAAATGGCTTCTACACTGCCCAGTCTGTCTGAAATCAGCAATCCAGAAAACATGGAGAACCTTCTGGATAATCTCAATCTTCTCTCATCCCCAACATCTTTAACTGTGTCAACCCAGTCCTCGCCTGGCAGCATGATGCAGCAGACACCTTGCTATTCGTTTGCACCGCCAAACACCAGTCTAAATTCACCCAGCCCAAACTATTCAAAGTACACATATGGCCAATCCAGCATGAGCCCTTTGCCGCAGATGTCTATGCAGACACTTCAGGACAGTAAATCAAGTTATGGAGGGTTGAACCAGTATAACTGTGCCCCAGGACTCTTGAAGGAGTTGCTGACTTCTGACTCTCCTCCCCACAATGACATTATGTCACCAGTTGATCCTGGAGTGGCCCAGCCCAACAGTCGGGTCCTGGGCCAAAATGTGATGATGGGCCCTAATTCAGTCATGCCAGCCTATGGCAGCCAGGCATCCCATAACAAAATGATGAACCCCACTTCACACACCCACCCTGGACATGCGCAGCAAACATCTTCAGTCAATGGCCGTGCCCTGCCCCGTGTGGTGAACACCATGCCTCACACATCTGCCATGAACCGCTTGACCCCAGTGAAGACGCCATTACAAGTGCCTCTGTCCCACCCCATGCAGATGAGTACCCTCGGCAGCTACTCCTCGGTGAGCAGCTGCAATGGCTATGGTAGGATGGGTGTCCTCCACCAGGAGAAGCTCCCAAGTGACTTGGATGGCATGTTTATTGAGCGCTTGGACTGTGACATGGAGTCCATCATTCGGAATGACCTCATGGATGGAGATACCTTGGATTTTAACTTTGATAATGTGTTGCCCAACCAAAGCTTTCCGCACAGTGTCAAGACGACAACACACAGCTGGGTGTCAGGCTGAGAGGTAGTGAGCAGGTAAGTTCATGGCCTTTTGAAAAAGGGACACAGTACCATGTGTCTTCCATGGTTAGACATTTTAAAAAACAAACAAACAAAAAACAAACAACGTAACTGAAGACAGGGTCTTATATAACCAGCATCCCTACCACACCTGGCTTAAGTGCGGGCATCTAACCCAGAGCAGCGCTCTGACAGAGCTATGCCCAGAGTTGTGTTAGGCTTTGTTCTAATCTCACCTGATTTGTGTGTTGCCAGGAAGCACCTGTTACTATTCATGGTCCACCCCTTCTCCCCCCAACCCCCTTTATCAGTTTCCCTTTGAGGTTAAAATAGAGTGCAGATTCCTTCAGCTGCTGCTAAGACTTTCTTTGCGCCGTTGGATGGCTCATCCTTTCCAACAGCTTAAATAAACACGTTGGATACAGATCAGATGCCAAAGGTCTTTTTTTTCTTTTTCCTTCCATTTTTTCAATAAAGAAATTATTTACCCTTTGAATGATTTTGGAGCTATTTGAGAAAGCTGCAGCTTCCCCACCCCCAACTTGATTACGTACAACTGAATTGAATATGACTGTATTTTTATTGTGTGTGTGTTTTTCCCCTTTAGGCTACATTTTAAAGTCCTTCAGATTGTCTGACTGCAGGAACTGAGGAGCAGTCCAAAGATGCCCTTCACCCCTCCTTTTAGTTTTCTTGATTTAAATAAAAAAAAAAAAATCCTTCTTTCCTTTTGTCAGACTTGGCAGCAGAAGCACTTTCCTGTGCAGGATGTTTGCCCAGCATTTGCAGGTTATGTGCTCCTGTAGATAAAGGACTGTGCCATTGGGAATCATTACAATAAAGTGCCAAACTCACTACACCATGTAATTGCAGAAAAGACTTTCAGACCCTGGTGTGCTTTCAAGTTTTGTATATATGCAGTAGATACAGAATTGTATGTGTGTGTGTGTTTTTTAATATCTACTTGGTCCAAGGAAAGTTTATACTCTTTTGTAATACTGTGATGGTCTCATGTCTTGATAAACTTTGCTTTGTACTACCTGTGTTCTGCTAAAGTGATGAATCTTGAACTAAGATCTCCATTCTGCACCTCTGCTGAATGACTCAACCTGTTCATCCTGCCACGGGATTCGTATGAGAACCAAGTAGCCGGTGATCAATCTGCTGAATTAATGGACTTGTCAAACTTTGGGGCAGAATAAGATTAAGTGCCAGCTTTGTACAGGTCTTTTCTATTATTTTTGTTGTTGTTTATTTTGTTATTTGCAAATTTGTACAAACACCTTAAAATGGTTCTAATTTCCAGATAAATGACTTTTGATGTTATTGTTAGGACTCAACATTTTTTGGGATACCAAACTGTAATGTTTTCTTAAAACTAGAGTCTACTTTGTTACATTGTCTGCTTATAAATTTGTGAAATCAGAGGTATTTGGGGGCAGCATTCATAATTTTCATTTTGTATTTCTAACTGGATTAGTACTAATTTTATACGTGCTCAACTGGTTTGTACACTTTGGGACGCTACCTGATGATATTTCTGACTAATCTTAAATCATTGTAATTAGTACTTGCATACTCAACATTTCTGGCCGTTTGGGCAGGAAAGTGATGTATAGTTACAGATACTCTGTATGTAGATTTATGAGTGTATTTTACAGAAATTCCACCTGCTTCTCTTACCCTGTGAATTATGTACAGCACATAGCACCAAGTCTTCAGGTAGATACTCCGTGCCACGTTCTTACAGCTCCTCTAGGGAGGCCCTGCCAGATGATGCCTCGTGCCAAGTGCCATGCCTTCACAGTTCCCATGGGGAAGCCTCCTCCTGTGGCTCAGGAAAGGGGGAACTTTATGTTTTCTGTCCAGGATGGAGGTGGCATTTTGGCTGTGTCCTGAAGAATCATGTTGCTTCTCAGTCTCCAACTCTGTCCTCTTTGGCTCTGAACAGTAAATCTTAAGGAGGAAGTTTGCAAATAGGGATTCAGTGATTTATGGAGTGCTTTGTGTTCTTAATACAGACAGTGGCAGAATTAGTTAAAAATGGAGACAGTAAACTTGAAAGCCAGCCAGCTATAAATGTACATTTATTTTGAAATCCTTAGCTTAAGAATTTGAGAGGTTTTTTTTTTTTTTCTTCCAACCTTGAGCAGCCTAACTTGTGTCTCAAACATTTAAGTTTTTATACTTTCTGTTTACCTGAAATCCTCCCAGACCAGGATAATTGGTTTTGCCTCTCATTCCCTCCATCGGCGTTTCATGTTGAATACCCGAATCTCCCACAGTCTGAGGAACAGATGTACCACAGCATCCCTCTTTGCCTTCGTGAGAAGGCCTGCTTTCCATGTAGAAGCCCAAATTGCACTTGTTGATTTTAGTATGTTACACACGCGTGCTCACACACACACAAGCACGCTAACAAGAATAAAATGTCCCTGGTTTTCACAGCTGACCAGCTCTATCATAAGCTTCTCACAGTAACTTTTACTATTTTAAACATGTATTGAGCCACTGCTCCTCTGACCACCTTTGTTTGGGCACTCCAAAACAGGACTTCTTGTAGAAATGAATTCCTCCAAGCGGAGCCTCCTACAAATGGAGTAGAATTTACTGGTGTCAGAGAACTCGGGTCTCCCTTTCCCCCTGCATCTGCCATTCCTTACCACTGCAGAAAGGGCCTCTGCATGTAATCATTGAACAGAGGCGGCTCCAGCCCTGGTCAGTGGTCGACTTGCTGAGTCACTGAGTGACTTGGAGGTGTCTCTTCCTTTGGAAGCTGTAAATTTCAACAGCAACCCCCATTTTTTTTCTTAGTGTTAAGATCATAGTGTGAATCATGGGTAGTTGCCTGGGGCACAACGGAAGTCCAGGAAAGGCTCCTTGTCTGTTTTGAAAACAAACATCAAACATGTGACCTCTGAGAGTCCTTTTCTGTGAGGATGTTCATCTTCTGGTATATTATTGTACATGATTGCTCTGTGAAAAGACTTCACCTGTGCAGCCTTGTTTGATTTATTTCCTTTGGTTTGTACTGTTGTTAAGAGCATATTGTATCATAGAGCTATTGGATATTTTAAATATAAAGATGTATTGTTTCCATAATATAGATGGATGGAATATATTTAGGTGATAGATGTGCACCTTGGAACATTCTGCTTGGACAAACTGAGTCTAAGTTAATTAGCAAATATATCCTGGTGAGCAGTAAATCCTGCAAGCTAACAACAGTACGAGGATAAAGTCACTTAAAATGAAAACAGTTCCCCAAAGGTGGACAATTTGAACTTGTTCAACTGCTTAATATATGGCTCCCCCTTCCCCAAAAAAACCTTGAAGTTCTTAGTTTCAACTCTCAAAAGTTACTGATTTTAAGCGAAAAGTTTCTCTGTGGTTTCAACTGGGGAGTGATTGTTCAGTATCGTGTGCATTGTGCTTTATGCTAACAAAACAGCCTGGCCCTGTGGCCAGGGATAGACAGCCTTGTAAGTCCCATCAGGAGAGAGTCCCACCCTCCCACACACTTCACCACCGGAGTTGAGTAACAGTGCAGATGCCTTGTTCCTGTTCAGTACTATCTTGAGAAGTGCCTGATGATGATGTACTTACAGATCCAAGAACAATCCTTACGATACATTGTATAAAGCCATAAATGTACATAAATTATCTTTACGTGGCTTGGTGTGTTTCTTTCCTTAGTGTTCAAAAGTTCCTGAGCAAGCATGTTTTTACTTAGCTATCAAGCACTTGAATTAGACTGTCAACCCCAGTGTTAATGGCGTATTCTCTGGCATTTCCTTTGGAAGAAAGAAGGAACCATTTCCATATGACCAAACTATGGCTCCTAATGTGAAGAAGTGCAATCTAAAATTAACAGTCTAGAGAGCAGTGGTTCTCAATGTGTGGGTCACAACCCCTTGAAGGTGTTATCAGATAACCTATTGACAGAGATTGCATATCACTATCCTGACAATCATAGCATCACGATTAATGACAGCAAAATTACAGTTATGAATTAACAAAAATAATTTTATGGTTGGGGATCACTACAGCATGACAAACTGTATTTAAGGGTCTCAGCATTAGGAAGGTTGAAAAACACTAGAGTCTGGCATGGTGGCATATGCCTTTATCCCTAGCACTTACTATTCAGAGATAGGTGGATCTCTCCATGTTACGAGGCCAGCCTGATCTGTGTGGCATGTTTCAGGGTAGCCAGGACTACATAGACCTTATCTCAAACAGTCTAGACTTTTTCATTCTTGGAATATCTGGAACCCCATTTAGGCCAGTAATTATAAGAACCCTTGCTTTACCAGATTGAAGAAGGCAAACTAGGGCGGGACAAAAGCAGGGTCATGGTTAGTGTGAACACTAGGTGATGTGGCTGGCAGGATGGCTTTCCCAGGCCATCCCAAGTACACATTTTGTTCAGAGAAGGGTCTCAGTGGCTGCAGAGCAGAGAGGTGTCTGTGTGTTTGCTCTTGCCAATAGTTGCCCGCGAAATGAGGATTCGGTTATTTTAGTTCGAGCTGTTTTAAAAGAAGGTTCTGCTTGTTTCCTTCTACCAGACAAGCAGATGAGTTAATGTAACAAAGAAATGGGGAGTTGTAGTGCTTTGTTGTTTAGATAGCAAAAGGTCAGTCGGCTTGGGGTGTCACCCATCTCTCACAACAAAACCTTTTCTTTGAAAATGTATCCAAAAGCCCAGTATTTATAACCCAAAATCAAACCACAAACTAAACCCTGAGGCTCGTGAATCCAGTTTTGAAACCTTTGATCTGGTCCAAATGTAGAACTCCTTGGTTGGTTTATACTAACAGAACTCAGAAACCTGCCGGCTCCACTCCCTAAGGAGTCACTTCTTGATATATGGCTGAAGATGCAGGATTTTCAACAGCATTTGGGTTCTGTAGGCTAAAGACCGTTAGAGTCTGTCTATACTTAAGGCTTCATCTTGATTTGAGGACCAGCTATCTACAGCCTTTGTCTTGGCTGCTGACTCTCCATAACTGAGACAGCCTGTCACTGTGCAGCTAGTTCCTCTTACAGTGCTTGATATGGTTGGGTTGGATAGAGGAGCTGTACCAAGCACAGGCCCCTGAAGCACGTGTGGACCGATAGCTAGGATGTGACAACACTGTTGGAGGGTTGCGTTCACTAAGTCATAATGTAAGGATAAAAACAACCACAACCTCTAGTCAGTGGTTTCCATTTTCTCCCTGAATAACGAAAAATTAGAAACAACCACCTGAAAAAGGGCTTTGATGATAATGTATATACACTGGCTCAAGGTGCTTTCAAGTTTACTAACTGGGAAATGGTTGAAGAAGGAAAGAGAAGGCAACCAGGCATTAAAGGGAGCCACCAAAATAAAGAGCTGTAGGCCCAAGGATCTTTTTGGCTCACAGTGTTGTGTGTCTAGGAGTTCGGTGAGGTGGATCTTAACTGTGTAGACCATGCTGCACATGAGACTCCTGACCGCTGAGCTCACAGGTGTGTGCCCCTATGTCTGGTGGACTTTCAATTTAAGTCAGCAGACGGTGTGGGGAGCCGCCCGAGTCGCACCCACATTCGCCATTACAAGATGGCGCCTACATCCGGCCGAGGACAAGTTGTAAACAGGCTAGTGCGCATGCACCTGGTAATTTTCCACCTCAGAGTCTCGGCCTCTCTCGTGGCGTCATCTGGCCTGATGTGCGGGGAGCCAATGGGGAAGCTCCACGTCCCAGGCGAGTGCTGTGACCTATATAAGGGACGGGTGTTCTGTTGTTCGGGGTCTCCACTCTTGGCAAGCTTATGCTCTCCCTCTCAAGATGCATTAAAGCTTTACTGCAGAAGGATCCTATGTGTGCCGCGTCGTTCTTGCTGGCGAGACGGTAGCGCGGGACAAGAGGGTGTCTGTGTTGGTGCCTGAGGAAGTTCACACTGAGAAGACATTCAAACTGCACCCAAATGTTCCTCAAACTCATACCGAAGACAACATGTTCACATGCCCCAGAAATAAAAGTCTCGAATGGACTGGAAGCTGCCAACTGAAGGAATAGATTCATGGCCTCCAGGAAGAAAGAGTACCTTTGCAACAAGCTTGTTACCGTCTGGTATTTGAGAGCCGTGTAGCGTAGCACAGGCTAGCTTAAGAACCCATGATTCTCCTGCTTCAGCCTCCTGGATTTGGGGTTACAGGCGTGCCCCACTATATTCTTACACTGTACATATTTCCATAAGCTCTTGTCTTTAGACGGCAGCTTTCTGAATCCTCTTGAAAGTGTATCAAGTTACTTCAAAATTTGGTTGCTGAAATAAAGTGACAAGATTTTGGCTTAACAGTTTGAGAAATTCCTCCCATCCTGTCAAGGGAAGTATGGTGGGTAAGAATGGCCGATGAGGCTGGTGTTCCCTCTTGCCCTTGTTCACAAATTCTGGATCCCCTGCTCATGAGATGGCTCTGTCCAGAGCATGCCTCTTCTTGCTGCTTTAATGGCTTTCATGGACAAAGCCAGAGAGGTTTGCTTCACTGAGCTTAGTTGACTGAACTCCACCCAGGCCCTGTTCGTGCCAGGCAAGAAGAGCGCTATACTAAATTATATTCAAGCCTATCCTAAGTGATTGGGAATGCAGTCCCATTGATGGAGATTTACCATTGTTGTGTAAACAATGCCGTTTTGGGCTCTAAGGGTTGCTGGAGTTTCTGGATTCTTGTTAATTTACTGAAATTTCTGTCTAAATGAGTTGACCTTAGATGAGCCAGCTGTTGAGAGTATGTATTTTACTGAGCCATTTTAAACCGGTTTTCTAACTGATGAATTGAGACAGGTCTCTTTGCACATCAGTCCTTGGTTTCAGATATGCCACAGGTGCACGTTACTCTGGAAACACTTGGAGCCTCTGCACTTAAAAAAACATCGTGCTTGGGTGGTGATTTCCTGCAGATAGGTTACCTGCCTCGGGTTTAATGTGAAGATTAACAGGTGAGGTAATGTCTTCCAGAGACTTCCTGTGTCAGGAAGAAAAGACTGCATAGTTGTTTTCTTAGCTTAGGTCATGGTAGACTTTGGGGGATTTGTTTCTTTAGGGGGGCCCTGGGATGCGCTGCATCTCCCCACATTTTAAGTGGGAAAGTTGACTGGTTTATTGGTTCATGTTTGGTATTTTCTATGTTCTTTCTTGCTGCCTCTATCTTGAGCGAGGGATTGTGTAAACAGTTTGCCAGACCCCATCCCCCAGGACAGTTTAACAGTCTAGGGGCCTCTAGAAGTACCCATTATGAATTACGTCCCAATTTTGAAGTAGGGGCTTTTATATCCCCAAAGTCTCCTCACCAGGGGCGGGTACTGTGGGGCTCTGAGAGCCACGTAGGCCTCTGTAACCTTGGTTTCACTCCAGTCGAAAGTGGACTCAGGATTCCCATCCCTGTGTGCTCTCTTCCAGCAGTTCTTCAATATGATTGAGAACCAGGAGAAGAGAGAAAGACTGACTTTAGGGTCACTGTGTGTCGCACCTTCCCAAGAACAGCTAGCTAGACTTTCGAGAATTTTGCAAGCTAATTTTAATCACTCAAATTCTCCACAATTTAGTTGTGTGCACTTACTATCAATTCACCTGCAATGCCAGCTGGGACAGGACTGAGAGGAGTTTAGGGCCAGCCTGGGCTATAATGTGGCCCTGCCTCCACCAACAAAACTCAAAATCATTCCTACAGAACTCAGTTGTCTTGAAGGACTTTTTGTTGGGGATTGGTTATTTGTAAGTTCTCGCGTCTTTTGTGTTAGTGCTGTGTAATTAGCACATGAATGTGGGCATATCTGGCTCTACAGAGGAGATCATGAAGCCTCTACCTGCGCACCAGACTGGATATGAAGGGACTGGAAAGACCAGTGGTTTGGGTGGCACAGGTGTGGGAGAGTGGGAATGAAAGCTAAGAACCGGACGCAGGGTGCAAAGCCTGGTGGAGGCGGCAGTGCTGTATAGAGTCCCCCCCCACATCTACAGGTTAGACAGTGGTAAGGCCTCAAGACTGCATGTCGTTGGCTCATTAGATTTCAGAACCAACCAAAGGGATGGAGAGTGTCCTTCCACATGGAAGAATGTCTTCCCGCCTTTGGCTGGGAGAGAGGCCCATGTGGCATTGCAGAACAGTGACTGGGAAATGTACACAGTGCAGTAGCTAGTTGACACAGGCATCAAGCACGGCCTTACTGGGAAGGTGGAAGGGTAAGTCTTCGAAATTGGGATCCACAAAAGGATGTGGCAGTTCAGTTGTTGAAACTGATTGTAAATAGAATTGTCACTGTCTGCTACAGTTACTGTGTTAATTAATAACTGAGTTAACCCCCTTCACAGTGTCCTGCACTTAGCAAGGCTGCCCCTCTAAAATTAGAATTGGTCAAACATTCTGGTTTGCCCAAAACAGGCTGTTGTCTATCTGCTCATCATACAAACAAAAATCACTTGTATGAACTGATCCTAGAGCCCTCATAAACAGTGGTTGTGCAGACACTCCCTGGGGTGAAAGGCCTGCTATGCCGCTGCTGTGGATCAGAGGATCATTCAGTAGGGATGGCAGCCTGATATTTCAACCTATGCTATGGTTTAAAAGTGTGTGTGTGCCTTCCTAGGTTCACAAGTTTGAATCCTTACCCTCAACAATGTCACCATTCTAGGAGGTGGGAGCTGTGAGAGCTGTTCAGATCATGGTGATAAAGAGTATGGGACCTCACAAATGGGGTTTAGTTTGATTTTATGAGACTTCCAGAGTTAGACTCTTCACCATGATGGAGAGAAGGCACTGTCTGTGAGCCAAGAGGTGGGTGGGCCTTTACCAGACAAAGGTTCTGCTTGAGCTTGAGCTCGGACTTCTCAACCTTCAAAACAGCCACGCGTTTATTTTAACGTGTGTGTGTGTGTGTGTGTGTGTGTGTGTGTGTGTGCGCGTGTGTTTCTCTCCTTCCACCGTGTGGGTCCTAGGGATCAAACTCTGGCTGTCAAGCTTAGCAACAAGTGCTTTAACACTCTGGGCCTTCTTAGCAGTCCCAAGCTTGTAATTTTTTAAGCCACCGTGTAGCATTGTATTACAGCAGCTCGAGTAGGCTGAGACATGGTGCCAAGGCTCTCCCAACTTGCCGTTGCATTTGCCTTCACCACACGCATGCATACCAGCCATTGCCTCTTACAATTCTGTCCTTCCGTGTGCCAGAGGTCTCTTAAGCAGAAATGCTTTGCCTTGTTCCCCTAGCACTCAAGGTCTTGTCCTTAAAAGGTCCCAAGCCCCTCAGAGTAGCTACCCAGGTGAGGTGAATGAGTGCAGGACCTCTTTTTTAAAATACAAGGCTGTAGCTGGGTTTCACTCTGAACATGTGGCAAAGGCTGTTCAGAGGCAACCCCAAGGCATCCCACAGAGACCTCAGGGCCAGGCCTAATGGACTCCAGCGACTCTGAGCAACTGCCAGTGCACTTGACCCTGGACAGACAAACACGTTCGTCTTTGGGGAACCGGTCTCTGTCTGCCAACATCACTCCAAGTGAAACGCAGAACAGGAAACCAGGACTAATTTGACAAGTCTGGAACCGCAGTTCACTTCATTCCACCAAGGGAAGTAAGTAGAAAGGCAAAATACCAGACAACCGAGGTGGCCATGTCTAGAAGGGATCTTTGCTGGACTTGCAGCTAACCACCTCCTTTGCCGTCTAGCTTTACTTTAGCCTTGAGGACAGCTAGCCTTTTGCTTAACTCTTGTCTCTCAAATTGCTATTAGCAATGTCTGGGCAGCGAATGCCACTTCATCTGCTGCCTCTAGGATTCATTTCTCAAAACAACAACAACAACAACAACAACAAACAAAACAAAAACAAGCTGTGCTGCCCCAGGTCCAGTCAGAACCTCTGAGTTAAAAAGCATCAGGCGGCCACCCTTAATTGACTTGTTAACACATTCTACCTGAGAAAGACATAAGCGCTATCAATTATGGTTTTAATTTTTCTTCTTTCATATTTCTTTTGTGTGTGTCCGTGTGTGCCATGAGTGTACCATCTTTCTCAGTGTTCCGCCCTTACCTGCTGAGTCATCTTAACTGGCCCCGTTTGTAGTTTTTGCCCAGGGTTGTCTTATTGAAGTGTTCTCATACTTCTTTCCGACCGAGAGTAGTTAAAAATATGTAAATTTTTATATTCTGATATTTTACAAATATCTTGAGACATTTGGAAGTTCAAATATTTTTTTCAATATCTTGAAGTGAATTACTTGGGGTAAGGGAATTGACTGCCCTTCACAAGTTTAGCCTTCTTCAGAATCTCACCATTCCCACACAGACAGACACCTACGAGGAGACGATTGTGAAGTCGAGATGAAGTATACCCGGGTGGAAATTGTCATTTATTCTTATAAACACATCCAAGACCTCAGGAGTTCTGAGAGATTTATAGATTAGGTTTTAAATCGATATGTAAGTTTCTAGTGCCTTCTGACTCATTCTGTTAAGAACATAGATACGGTTTTCAAAACCCTGGATGGAGTCGGCCGGAAGCACTCCAGCTGTCCAGAAGCTCATATGACCATAAACTGGTTTATTTTTTTGGGGGGGGGGGGGGAAGAAACCACCTGAACAATTGTCCTTGGCTCTTGTAAGGCAATCACATGATTACAAAATAGATGGCTAGCTAGCAATAATTCTGTTATTACTCCGCACCCACAGGAGTAGAGAGAGGAAGAAGACATAAGAAAACTGCTCTCTTGGAGCCCTCAGAAAATGGTCCTAAAGCAAATGACACCCTCTGTCATTTGTGAGTAACTATGAAGAGACGGTGGCACATTCTCTTGTGCAACACTCTCAAAATCCGCGCTGTCTTTCTTTGCTCTACAGTTTCGCCAGACCTACCCATCTTCCTGATGGTGGCTCTGAATGCTGGGTAACTGGTGTGAATTTCATGACTAAAAATTAAGTCTGGTAGGCACAAAGAAGAGGAGAAGTTTTAATGCTCTTCCACCTCAGCCTGGGGTCCCAAAGGTGCTATTCTGACCTCCATGGGTAAGCACTCTGAGACAAAGCTCTTGATTCTGCCTCCGGTGTTAAAAACATAGGCAGAGAGCTGCAGCCTTGCTCCGAGAGACCCATCACTGTAGATTTCAGAGGAGTACCACAAAAATGAAATATTTTCAAGCAAGGCTGCCGCTGGCCAGCAAAAATGAAATTGGGCATTGGAATTGGGCATTTCTCTTCAAAATAGGCTGATGTTTTGTTTTATATTTCCAGTGCAGTCCAAGACCTGAAGAAAAGCAGTAATTGTAAAAAGTGAAGAGGGGCTAGCAGGGCGGCTCGGGATTTCCATGTGGACCTACACACAAACATCGTGTACACACCCAGTAACAAGGAATAGCAATTCTTAAGTGAGTGGACTGTTAGGAGAGACGCTTTCCTCAAAAGGCTTTCTGGCTTTAGTGGCACCTTGCATCTGTAATATCTCCTGTTAAAGGGACCCAGGCTCCTACACACACCCCTCACCTTCCCTCTGAATTGAGGCGTTCAGACCAAAGCACCCTGATCCACAGAGTGAAACCCTGCCCCTGGTGTGAAGGCGGCTTTCCTGGAGACCCTGAAGAAACTGGGAAGGACACAAAGGTGATTCTCAACAAGTGAGCTGTCAGCTGTGGCTGAGACTCAGAAGACACGGGAGGACTCATAAAACTACAAACCCAAGGGTACCCCTAACCTGTGGGGTCGCCATTTTGCACTGGGGCATGAGAGGGCAGATCTCTGTAGGTTATCCCAGCTGCGTTTCATGAACACTGAAGTTTCAGATCCAAGTAGAAATTCTGTAGCTGTAATGTGTTTTGTCATCCTACTCGTGAATCTGTCCAGTCTGTCCATCTGTCCATCCCTCCATCCATCCATCCACCCACCCATCTATCCATCCATCCATCCATCCATCCACCCACCTACCCACCCACCCATCCATCCATCCATCCATTCATCCATCCATTCATCCAAGAATTAAATTGACTTACACAGTGCATGCTCTGATCCCCTACACACTGAGCCAGGTAGATACATTCTGTATTCTTGGAGTGCTTGTGGCCATCCACTTCTTTTGGATATGTGGTCATAAACTATGTTATGAGGTAGTCAGTTAAAATGGACTACTTGAACCAGATGTGCTGGGAGCACACATACTTGTAATCCCAGTACTCAGGAAGGAGACTAAGTAGGAAGATAGAGTTTGTGGCCATCCTCGATTACAAAGACATATTGGGAGGAGACACTTGGATTGAGTAAATATTGAGCCCTTCCCTGGGTGATGGACAGATTAACCTCCAGCTTGTTAGGGGTGTCCTTAGCCAGGCCTGGCAAAGGGCCAGCTCTCAAATGCTATCAGTAACCCAGATATCGCCCTGGAGTCTTGAGAGCGTCTGAGCCAAGAGCAGACCTCAAAGACCCACCCGAGCCAGGTGGCTCCGTAGCTGAGCTAAACATCCAAAACCTGAGGACAGTAACAGGCATCAAGGGTTTGGTTTCCATAAGAAATGAAGCCATCCTGGTCCCTTCTTCCTTGTATGAACAAAGCAGCTCGTAGATGTGAGAGCTTCCAGGGTAGGCTGGGAGGAGCTTCCCCTATGATGCTCTGTGGTTCCATCCAATGGTTGAGCCAGTGACTGAGACCCCTCCCTAACCCAGCCCAGTAAGGAGCTGTCCCAGAAATGCCAGGGACTCCATGATAATAGTTCATCTAGGTGGTTTGGCAGGCTAAGCACCATTTCACACTAAGGAACATTCTCCATCACTGGAAGTTACCTTGATTTTCTATTTTGTTTGTAAAGTGTGTCCCAAAGTAGGATATAAGTAAGTCTTTGTTGTAAAGTCAGAACCATAGCCAATACAATACAACCTGACCTTTCCTCATGACCCAGGGTCATCATTAGGAACACATGTGACTGAGCACTTTGTGTCTAGCTCTGCCCTATGAGCCGTTGAGGGAACCATCTTCCTCGACTCTATCTTCCCCCCTCCCCCGTTTCTCCCTCCTACCTCCCTTCCTGTGCCCTCTCTTCCTCCCCTTCTGCTCCCTCCCTCTTCTATTTCTCTTCCACCTCTTCCTCACTCCTTCCTCAGGAAAACTGCGTATGCATTTTATTCTAATGCTTAATATAGATTAACTGTACATATTAATTTATTTCACTGTGAGGTTTATTATGAAACATGTCAAACCTAAGCACAAATGAAGAGAATAAGAATAATGAGCGGCTGGGGGTGTGGCTCAGTGGTACAACATTTGCTTACATTCTAGAGGACTCCGGTTCAATCCCCAAGGCTGCCCCCATCACAAACACACAGTATAATATACACTCAGCACAAAGGTTGAGTTGTGACGAGTTTGTAGCTAGACTTGTTTTCTATCTATTCACATTCAGCACTTGAAGAAAATATCATGTAATTTCCCCTATAAGTACATACTCAAAGGCATGAAGTATTCTGTGATATATAATGAAAAAGTGCTTCAAAGTATTAAAGGATGTTTACCCACAAATTATATGCAATCAAGTCTTCAAAATATACCATTGAATCTCTTGAACAACTGCAAATCCAGTTTATATTTTCCTTGCCCGTTCTCTAGGCCCCTTTCCTGCATCCCCACCTTCATCCTCGGCCTTCAGGACTTGACCTGGCTGGGGCCATCAAGGGAATGACAGACACATGGACAGAAAAGCCGGGATTGGGTGAATTGGGCTTTCTGATGGAGAAGTCTCAGCACCACGGAACCTCAGCACGCTTATTATGTTCTATTATTATATATTACTTGTATACTTATTGAACAGGGAGGCAGGGTTATTGCATACAGCTTAACAAGGAGGTGCAGTTATTACAAATCACTAAACGAAGCCGTCTCTTCAGAGAGCAGTCTATGGGCCAGAATACAAGGTCGGGGGAGGAAGCTAAGATGCATACTTTTTGTACACACTATGGGTATCTGGGTATGGACCAAAGAGGGCTTTGCTGTCCCTCTAAACATCACAGCCTGGGGCCGGAGCGCTGCCTCTCCCAAGGGTAGCTTTGAAGGCCTTGCCTTTGTCAAGAATACACCTTCCCTCAGGCTTCCTAGCTCTGACTTCCTGTCAATCTCTTCCATTTGCTGAGAGTCAAGCACTGACCCGATTTCAGCTTATTTCTCATTTGTATATCCTGTTTAATAAAGTGACTTTTAAATATTTTGCCTATTCTTTAAGATTAAGTTGTCTTTCTATATTAATTTTTTTTTTAAATTTTTTGTTTTGAAACGGTTTCTCTGTGTAGCCTTCCTGTCCTGGAACTCTCTCTATAGACCAGGCTGGCCTCGAACTAGAGATCTGCCAGTCTCTGGAATGCTGTACCACCACATCCATCCAAGGAGGGTTTTGTTTGTTTGTTTGTTTGTTTGTTTGTTAATAGAATAGATATTAGATGTTGAAATGTATTCTTTATATATTATACATATTCAGATGCAGGTATGCACATATTTTCTTAATATGCTACACCTTTTCTTGACAGTGTCTTTTGTTTTTTTGTTTTGTTTCATTTTGTTTTGTTTTGGTTGGTTGAGGCAGGATCTCCCTATGCATTCCCGGCTGCCCTTGAACTGATGATTGTCCTGCCTCAGCCTTCTGAATGTTGGAAGTACAGGTTTGTACCATAACAGCTGCCTCAGGCCCAACTCTTTCCAGAACAGCCTAAAGTATTCTGTGAATGGAGGTGGTGGAAGCATGGGCTATGACCATCCCTCTCATGTATGATTGCCACAGCAATTGATCATGCTTGTCCCGTGAGAGGCATAAAGTAGTGGCGTTCTGATCCTATCACTTCCTCCGCATTCACTCCTGGAAACCAGGAAACACACTTCTCTGAGATGCTCTGCTTTGTTTCGTCTGTTTAAAGGTCTCTTTCACTCTTCCCTGTGGCTGGCTTGTGGTATATACACCATCATGGTTTTTCCAGGTGCTAATGTAAACACTCTGTAAATCCACTCAGCAGGTCCTAAGAGGTGGCATTTGTATCTATGGGTCCTCGTGGCTTTTGTCCCAAGGTAGTTGATCTACCTTTGATCTTTTGTGTGAGTTCCTTCCAGGTCACTATCTCCAGTGTGGATTCCAGAAGAATCTCCTTTAACTTCTTACATTTAGAATAACTTTTTTCTACCATAAATGCCTTTCTCTGTGCAAAATAATAGGAAACCAGGATAAACACTCAAATAATTGGATGTTGGTTATTCCCATTAAAGTTGAAAGAGAAGGGCCACCGTTGGATCATGAGTAATACCAGGGCTCTTGGCTTACTGAGTTGAGCCTAAAGCTTAGACAGACTGTTTGCCCTCACAAAGGCACCATTTCCTGAGAGAAATAATACTGGGCGGTGCCTTTGTGCCAAACCAGGATTTCCCTATAGAGACAGACTGAAGACAGCTCTGCTAGCTGATGGGAATCAAAACTGCTTCCAAATGAGTATGGGAGAACACGCCCTGCCTGCTGAGAATTCCCAGTTTAGGTACTTCTTGGCTTCATGGCTTTTAAGAGGAAGTGATCTAAGTGACTAGATATGTGAAGGAAATTATTAGGCAGAATCCTTACAATTGGCTTTAATTTAGAAGACAGTGTTGAGGACTTGAAGAACCAATGAGCACCTGCTACCTAGCAACCCCTTTGCAGAGACATGTGCATGTGACCCGCTGGTTCTAAGACAAAGGGATAATTCTCTCCCTCTCTCTGTCTCTCTGTCTCTCTGTCTCTCTGTCTCTCTCTCTCTCTCTCTCTCTCTCTCTCTCTCTTTTGGTTTTTCGAGACAGGGTTTCTCTGTGTAACCCTGGCTGTCCTGGAACTCACTCTGTAGACCAGGCTGGCCTCGAACTCAGACATCCACCTGCCTCTGCCTCCCAAGTGCTGGGATTAAAAGCGTGAGCCACCACTGCCCGGCTCATTCTCTCTTTTGATGGTGGGGGATATGTGTATGTTTGTCCCTTGATTCCCTTCCACAAGTGTTTCTAAACCATCCAGCTGTCTCTGCTTTTTCATATTCATTCAGGTATAACTTTATTTCCCTTCAAATTCACTGAGGGTTACTGCTGGCTTCCTGAAGGTATTGCTAATTTTAGTAAACACTGCCCACCTCAGTTGTTTCAACTGGAGATTTTGTTTAACCTGGCTGCTTCTGTATCTCAGTTTACTAGGACAGCCCCAGCCTGGGCTTTTGCCCCATTTCAATTACGAATAAGTACTTTATTTTTAAGTTATTTATGTATTATCTATTTATTGATTACCCACACATACAGTGGCACACTTATGGATGTCAGAAGACAACCTTGTGGAGTTTGTTCTTTCCCACCTTTATTTAGATTCTGGGAATTGTCCTCAGGTCTCTGGGCTTACAGAGCAAACCTCTTTACCTACTCAGCTGTCTCTCCAGCTCAGTTACCATCTTTTTCTTTCATAAATGTCCTGGTTTGAAGCACAGGCACCCTTATCATGCACATCAGTTACCCCAGGCATGAAAATGGTGGTGGTGGGATCCCCGGAAGAATGAGGATGCCAGCCATCAGGTTGTATGGATGGCTTCCTGGATACTCCTAAATAAATAGATTATTTTTATTATCTCATGGCTGTCCCTCTCTGATAGGGAAAACAACAGTGGGAATGATGATCTGATCGCAATCCACACAGGACTTCAGATAACTAGGAAACGTTATTTTTTAATCTGAAACCTCTCGGCAGTATATAAGTATGTCAGCCTCTATGAGTGTCAACCTTTGCAGAAGGTGGCTAAATATGCATAACCGGTTACACTATTCCAGAACCTTTTGACCCAGCCATAAGAAAAACATATCAGGAGTCAACCCAAGCTTGGTGGCACACACTAGTAATCCCAGAATTTGAGTAGCTGAGGCAGGAGGACCTCAGTAAGCTAGAGGCATTCTTGGGCTACATAATAAGTTCCAGATCTCAGAAGCACAGTGCAGCCTTGTTTCCAACAACAAAAGGTCTAGAAGCTGTGGATGTTGTCACCTTCTCTGTGCCACACCTAACAGCAAACTGTACAGTCGGACCAGAGGATCAAGAAGGGAAAGCCTATTTGATTTGGCAAGCAAATAAAACAACTGCAGCTCTTTTAATAAGAGTAAACTTAGGCTCGATCAGAGAGGGAGCTGAACATAGACAGATAGCAATGTTTCCTAAAAGGAACTCCAAAATCAGATGAGGAAAGGCAGATGAAGCGTTTCCAATTTATCTTTTTAGGATAAAGATAAAAATTATTTGTGAGTTATTCTGGTCAGTATCCATTTAAATATTCTAGCAATTTAAGAGGCAGTATAATTGGTCTGACATTTCAAAGTTTAAAATGTATATAAACATTAGTTGTCATTTATGGGAATCAACTATACTGTGAGGCAGTATTAAGGGTAGTCCAACGGAAAGACCAAGAAGTCCAGATTCACACCTTCAAACACTTCAAATCAAGGCGTGTTGCAGAGCGGAAGGCCATGGGGTCAACCCTTAGTTCTGCAAAGAGAAAAAGAGAAGAAAACTAAAAGCCTCCTAATTAAATTGAAGCCCACCATGTAAGCTCAAGTGGTCAGTAGTAGAATAATCTGAGCCACTGTTGATCCCTACCTGTGAGGAGAAAGACCACTGACTCAAATCATGGCCAAAGTAATTAAAGCAAGCTTTGTTGACGTACATAGGCTGCCTTCCCCTAAGACAAGGTTCACGAGATCACCACTGGACACGGGGAAGAGAAGGAGATTTTTTAGCTCAGGAGTAGAAGGTTTCCAAGTGGGAGATTTGGCAGGTACAGAAGCAGAACATAAGCAGAACAAATTGTTCGTAACAACCTCCTGATGCAAGGTGCTTGTAACAAGGTGGTTATGGGGCTGGAGAGATGGCACAACTGTTAACAGCGATGACTGCTCTTCCAGAGGTCCTGGGTTCAATTCCCAGCAATCACAGGGTGGCTCACAACCATCCGTAATGGGATCTGATGCCCTCTTCTAGTGGGTCTGGAGATAACAATAGTGTATTCATATACATAAAAATACATAAATAATTCTAAAAAAACCCAAGGTGGTAATGATAACTTTTAGAGACAAAGGCTTGGTTATTGTTTCTTGGAACAGGCCATACAGGCCAGGTGTGAGGCAGTTTTCCCCAGTGATTAGTGGTACCATATTTCAGGTGGAGTCTTTTGTGGCCCCTGGTCGTCTTTGGAAACCTTGGGTTGCTGTTAGGAGCTGGCATTGTTGTCTATCGTATAAAGTTTTTTATTTTTCATTAAACATTTTACATGCTATAGTAGAGCTTTGAAACATCTTGAGGGCCATCTATTAAGTCTACATGATTGTAAATAGACTTTACTTGTTTTAAGTTACTTGTTTTAGGCTTAACCTTGAAAACATTTACAGGAGGCTAAATAAAGCTTATCCTTGTGAATAGATTAGGTTTGTACTTAACATGACTACAAGTACAGTTTTGAATAATTGAATAATTTGATCACTTATAAGGTGACTATTCGCTTGCATGTCTTAATCGTCTTTAACCATTTACGAGTTTTTATAAGATTAGGATTGTTCAGTTTTATCCCTGTTAATTTTAGCCTTAAAAAATGTACAATTCTCGAGTTGGAGATCTTTTACTACTAAACCTTTAAATCACAAATACAGTCTTCGGGCAGACTGGCAACCTTACTTTCCTGGTTCTCCCTCTCATAATGCACCATTGCAGAACACCACAGTTTGTATGACTCAGTTTATCTAAATAGCCAAAGCTTAACAAAGTTAGCAAAGATAGGGAGGCTAGACACACATCCTTAAGTCAGCCTCTGTCAGCCTGGAGAGACCTTAGGTAAGGAAAGCCATTCCACAGGCTCTTTGCCAGACTGCTGAGGTCATTGTCTTGCTGCATCAGAAGATAGGAATATCTCAGTTCCAGGTGTTTGGTGTTTAAATAGTTATGGCCTTAACTTTTGTTTTTTTTGGTTTTTTTGGTTGTTTTTGGTTATAGCTGAGTCTCATGGATGCATTTCTTCAAAGGAGGCTCATTTCTCTGTAATAACTCTAGCTTGTGTCAAGTTGACACACAAAACCAGCCAATACAAGGAGTGTCTTTATTGCCCCAGCCCATCAGTGTGGGAGTGATGGCAGCTAGAGCTTGGTTTGGCTCCCAAGTCTGCCCGTGTGGTGGTTTGAATATGTTTGGCCCAAGGAGTGGCACTATTAGGAGGTGTGGCCTTGCTGGAGGGAATGTGTCACTGTGGGGATGGGCTTCAAGACCCTCCTCCTACCTGCCTGGAAGACAGTTTTCTCCTGTTTGTCTTTAGAACAAGTTATAGACCTCTCAGCTTCTCCAGATCTATCCCTGCCTGGATGCTGCCATGCCCCTGCCTTGATGATAATAAACTGAACCTCTGAATCTGTAATCCAGCCCCAATTAAATGTTGTCCTTTATAAGAGTTGCCTTGGTTGTGGTGTCTCTTCAGAGCAATGGAAATCCTAACTAAGACAGCCTGTAACTGGAAAAGATTAATGGGAGCATCGAAAAACATACAAGGGACAGAGACAGCAAAACATAAATAAAACTTGTGAGCAGAACACAGGCTAGAGGGCTGTCCAGCTTACTAGTCTTAGTACTCATGTTATTTGTCTTTTTCCGTCACTCCAACTTGGATTACACAAAGACTGACAAGACACAGAGCGAAAATAACAGGGACAATAACAACAACAATTGGCTAAAAGATATTTTTAACAACTAGGAGGCCTCTTCTTAGCTGCCTCCCTGCACAAGCCAGGCCCAGTAACCCACCAGAGGCTTCCCAACTGTCGGGATTTCCCCTGTTCAGTTAGGTCAGGCCTATCCAATTTTCATCTCCGCTCCCTGTGATAAATGGGGACAACCCTACTTTACAGAAAAATTCTATTAAATGTATATGCCAGGGGTAGATATATCATGTGAGGTATTATTATAACCTGGCTATTGCTTTCATTTGCGCATAAGGAGATATGATTGTGTGACAAGTTGACAAGGGACAGATTGTGCTCCATTGTCAACTTGACTATATCTGGAATAAACCATAATCCAGAAATGGAGGACACATGCTTTTGATAGGGCTCTTGGGACATAGTGGCAGTGCTTATAAAGATCTTGTGAAAAGGAATTAAAGAAATCCTTAGGTCCAGGTGTGGTAGTACATGCCTTTAATCCCAGAAGACAGGGGCACTCAGATCTCTAAGAATGTAATAGAACAAGGGGGCCATGCTCCAACAAACAACAGAACTTGGCAGCTTCAGCTCTTTGGCTCTGGCTTTAGAGTCAGGAATAGAAGGGGTTTGTGGGACAATTGATGCTGATTAGCTGGAGCTAAGAAATTAATGATGATTAAGAAGAGACAGCATCACTGAGGTGAAATATTCTGGGAAGTGTTTTTTGAGAGCACAAAAAAGCTGTTTTCCAAAGATAGAAATTGTGCTGTCACCCGGATTTGGTAATATATAAGAGTCACCCAAGTGGTACTGGTTTGGAAGACATGAAGGAGTCATGGAGAGCAGCTGAGGCTTGGCACTGTGAGAGGCCAGAAAAGGCCATTGGTGAAGGTGCAGCCTCAAAGACAGTTGAAGGCCCAGGACTAAGGGGTCATGCAAAGAAGTGGAGGCTTGACACAGTAAAGAGAGCCCATGAGAGGCTATTGGTGAAGCCTAGTTGCAGTGAAAAACCCCTGCTAACAAGAAGTAGAACAAGCCCAAGAGAAAGAAGTGTGTTGCCGTCAATAAAGATGAAAGGAGTTGGGGATCTGAAGAGCCATTTTATATCAGAGATGGAGATGCAGAGTTTGAACTTTGCTCAGATGGTTTTCTGTCTTGCCTTGGCCCAGTATTTCCTCACTACAGTGTTTTGGGATGGTAGTATATATCCTGTAAAGTTGTAAGTATGTGATCTGCTTTTTGATTTTGATCTTATAGGGGATTTCAGTTAAGAGATTGCATAAATCTCAAAAGAGACTTTGGACTTTTAAATACTGTTGAGACTCTGATAGACTTTTGAAATTAGACTAAATGTATTTTGCCTTATGCTCTGGCTAGGCATGGTCGCTATAGACTCATGTGTTTGAATAAGCCTATGAGGGCCAGGGAGTAGAATGTGGTGGTTTTAATATGCTTGGTCCATAGGAAGTGACATTATTAGGAGGTGTGGCCTTGTTGGAATAGGTGTGGCCTTGTTGGAGGAAGTGTGTCACTGTGTAGGTGGGCTTTGAGGTCTCCTAGTATTCAAGCTCTGCCCAATGCAGAAGAGAGACACTTCTCCTGGCTGCCTGCAATAGACAGTATCCTCTTGGCTGCTTTCAGATCAAGATATAGAACTCTTGGCTCCTCCAGCGTGCATGATGCCATCCTTCCTACCATGATGATAATGGACTGAATCTCTAAAACAATCAGTCTCTAAAACAGTAAGCCAACCCCAATTAAGTGTTTGCCTTTATAAAAATTACCTTGGTCATGTTGTTCCTTCATAGCAATGAACCCCTAACTGAAGCATGTTTCAAAGGCCTTTTGTGTAGCCTTGTGTGGTAGCATATCCAAAATACCAGTACTTTGAAGGATGAGGTAGGAGGGCTTCTGTAAATCCCAGGCAAGCCTGGACTAGTTAGTGAGTTTCAGGCCTAGACTAGATAGGCTAAATAAATAACACAGCAGAGTCCTTTGTAGAAGTTGAGGTAGGGAAGGGAGACAGATAGAAGACTCCCATTCCAAGAAGGCAGTATTCCTTCCTTCTTGGACATGGGGAATGGGGGGCGACTAAATCTGGCCTCAGCTTCCTGCCCCATGTCTCTCTTGCTGAAGGATGACTTCTTTTTCAACAAGAAACTGTATCTCCTCAGTGAAGAATACTCCTGCTCAGACTCCCCTTTCCCGGGAAAATGTTCATTGCCTCCACAGTGTCTCCATATAGGTTTCCATGTTCTGGGTTGCTTCATCAAGCCTCTGTGGTGACACTGACTGCTGAGAGTGCCTTTGGGAACCTGAGATGCTCAGCCAGGCTCCTGTCTATCCAGTTGGAAATGCCATCTTGGGATCTTCCTCAGCTGTTGGAAGGCAACTCAGATTGGGGCTTGAATATTCCTCTAAAGCAGAGTGCTTGACTCTTATGTCATGGCTAGACAGCCCCTGCTGAGTATGTTTGCTCTCCCTTTCCCTCTACTTCTGAGCTGTGTCAGATCTGGGGAACTTCTGACTCATAGTAAGTGACTGTGGCCTTTTCTGAAGAAAGTGATGACCCTAGGTAAGTGTAGTCCTGTGGCTTAAAAGTATGACAAGCTCAAGTGGGACTTTATGTGCAATGGAAACCACAAGACATGGTTCTTGGGAGCAGTTCCATGCTGGTGGGGAGGACACTTGGCTCTGCTTGTGTTTAATCAGCCTGAAAACAACTACACAGCTTAGCAGCCCTGGGACCTATCAATCAGACACCTGAGGATTTTTGTACTTGGGTTAACACTGGATCTCGAGACTAAACCTCTGGCTTTATGAATTTAAGCCAATAGGACATGTAGTTTGTAAAAGAGGCTCTTATGCTTTTGGAATGTTTGGATCTCATAGCTTGTCTCAAAGCAGACCTTCTATTCATTAATTTTCCAAAGAAACAGACTTTAGGTGAATTGCCACATTGTTCTAGAAAGAGACCACTAGAGGCCAAAGAAATCCCCAGGCACCTTTTGGGATCCTAAGGTGGTATTCAGCACACCAGGGCTGAGCCCATGGAAAGGTGGCAGCTAACATGGAGAAGACACTGAATCCACGTGTACCTTCCTCTTTGAATCCATGATCAGGGTTGATGAAATCACAAGGACTGGGTGAGACCTAAATAGTTCTGTCCTGTTTTGCATGTGGTGGTCTCTGGGCCAATCTGTGTCCCAGGTTGGTGCTGAAAGTTTACAGGCGTTGAATCTGGACCCAGTGTTAAAGCTTGGCTTAGTCACTCAACAGTTATGTAACCTTGGGCAACTGCCTTCGCCAGTCGGAACTTTTCTTTCCTTGTTGACAGAGTGGGATAAGAGTACCTTGTTTTTCAGATCGCCCTAGGGATGAAACAGCCCAGTGTCTGGAAACCCTGGCCTTCTGAGTCCAGTGTTAGGGAGTTCCCAAAACCATGCTGCTGAGTTCCTTCCTCCACAAAGCAGCCCAGCGCGTCTTTGTTTCTAGGAGAGGAGGTGGAGGATGAGAATGGTCAATGGTGACCTAGACAAAGACTTCTGTCTGACTGCCCTTTCCTTCCATGATGGCACTGCAGCTCTGAAGGGTGTTGGACCCAGCAGCAGACTCTCAGAGCTTGCCACGGTCCTGTGAAGTTCTTTTAAACATCATTGTCATTTCAGGATCATCTGTGGAAACTTGTTTGCTAGACATGTACCCTGCCAGGGCATCCACTCATTGTGTTTTGTTTGGAGTTTTTGCTAATGAATAAGGGCACAAGGTTCATTTCTAACTCATTCTCCCGAGCGTCTTGGGGTTTAGGAACAATCACAGCTTAGTTAACTATGCCAGACATGGTAGAACATGCCTTTTACCCCAGTAATCTGGAGACAGAAGTAGGTGGATCTCTGTGAGTTTGAGGCCAGCCTGGTCTACATAGCAAGTTCTAGGCCAGCCAGAACTCCAAAGTAAGTTGTTATCTCAAATTTTTTTAAGTATATGTTTAGTGCCTGTGTGTACATGTGTGCTTGACTTTTAAATCTCCTTGCTTCTGACAATGTAGTATCTGGAATAACACACTATAAAACCATTCCACTAGGAATTTTAGTGGATGAAACTTTTTTAAAGTGTTTTTTAATTCATGCATTTAATACAAATTAATTATTTTAAATTTTAATTATATTTTAAATTTTCAATTACTTTGATTTTTTATTGAAAAATCATTTTAAGTGTATAAGCATTTTGCCTGAATGTATGTATGTGTACATATACCTGCCTGGTGCCCAAGGAGGACAGAAGACATCAGATCCCCTAGAACTGGAGTTATAGACAGTTATGAGCTATCACATAGGTACTAGGAATCAAACCAGGATCCTTGGCAAGAGTAGCCAGTGCTCTTAACCACTGAGCCATCTCACCAATGCTAAAAAGTAGTTAATATAAAATACATGATCAGTGCATACTCTTACTTCAAATTCAAGACATTTGGAATTCATTTAGTTTGATTGGTTTTACATTTTTATTCTCTTCCTCTACTTTGAGTCTTTTGCTCCTTTTTTAAAAATAAAATCTGTCTGTCTGTCTGTTCATCCATCCGTCTATCTATCTAGCTCTATATCCATCTATTATCCATCTGTCTGTCTGTCTGTCCGTCCATATGTCTGTCTGTCTATCTATTGTGTGTATGTGCCAGGAGTCAGCTCTCTCTTTCCGGCTGTGGGTCCTAGGGCTTGAGCACAGGTTATTTGTTTACAGTCTTGGTGGTAAGTACCTTTGCTGGCCAGCCTGAGCTTTCTTGTTCTCAGTCACATCAACGTAACAGCTTCTCTGCTTTATCAAGTGCACAGGACTCTTAGATCAGGTGAACCAGGGCTACCACAAGTGATGTGCTTACTGAGGCCAGATTAAGCTTTTCGAAGTTTCACTAAAGAGTATACAGTAACACATTAGGTTTTAAAGTTGCTTGAAACAGTCTCTCTGTCTAATCCCTCATCTAAGAAATAAAACTTTAGTGGTTTTTGTCTTCATTTTTACTTCCAATTTCTAGGAATTTCTTATATGCAACAGTTTCATTGAGGTATAATTTACATATCGTTAAACTTTAAGCATATAATTACATACTTTTTTGGCCAATAAACGGAATTTTACACCATTGCCAAGATCCCGTTTTGAAAATTCTGTTATCCCTCAAATAATTCAGGACTATTTTTTAAAAGAATCATCCCCCTTCCTTGCACCATGTTGAATTGTCTTAGTATTTTTGTTAAAAATTAATTGACCAGAGCTAAGTTTACAGCTTAGTGATAGAGCATATACATTTGCCTAAAGAAATTTCAGCACATATTAAACAGGAAATCTCTCCCCTGCACACAAAGTGGTGCTGGATATGGAACCCCAGTAGTCATAAAGATCTCGTGACTCAAGGGAAAATAAATGGGGCTGGAGAGGTGGCTAAAGAGCACAGGCTGGCTTCTCAGAGGTCCTGGGTTCAGTTCCCAGCACCTACATGGCTGCTCAAAACTGTCTGTGTGTATAGTCTTAAGGCATCTGACGCTGTCATCTGGCACACAGATGTTCATACAGATAAAAATATCCATGTACATACATAAATAAATCTCTTTTTTTAAACCCTCTTGACTCTTAATTCTTTATTCATTTATATGCCTACCTTAGTTATCACACTGTCTTGGTAATTACAGTGTTATGGCAATTTGAAATTTGCCAAGGTTGCTATTTTGAAGAGCTGCTTAGGGTAAAAACATCAGTGAAGAGGGCTGGAATAGGAAGCAGAGCTGTGCTCTCTCTCCGTGGCGGGCCTGCTCCGTACAAAGGATTTGGCTCACAAGTATTCCCACTTAAATTTGTGGTTTAGAATTCTTTACCTACATTGTCACAATCAATCTGCAAATATCCTGTTCAGAGTTTTGTGTCTATGTTCTTGAGAGATGTTGTTGTATATATTTTTTTGTTCCCTGTTTTGTTTTGTGACAAGGTGATACTGTGTAGCCCTGGCCTGGAACTTACTCTGTAGACCAGGCTGACCTGGAACCCACAGAGCTCCTCCTGCCTCTGCCTCCCTTTGTTTCTCTTCTTTTAAAGAAAACAAAACAAACACTGTTGAAACTGGAAATAAAGCCTCAGAGGTGCTAAACTTACATTCTTCCCGGAGCTCATGCCCCGGGCTTTTGTGGGGTTTTGCTTGCTTGCTTGCTTGCTTGCTTGCTTGCTTGCTTGCTTGTTTGTTTTTTCAGTTAGAATCTTGCTAAGTTGTCTGATGTGGACATGCGCTGCTCTGGAGCAGTACTCTTTCTTCAGCCTTCCCAGTAGCTGCCATCACGGGCGGTAACATGAGGGCAGGGTTTTAAGTTTCCCAGACTGGTTGCCTACTCATAATTCTCCTGCTTCAGCCCTCTGAATGATAGGATTCGAGGCATGCACCAGTTTGCTTGGCCCGTTCTCCTCTCTTGGAATGTCTTTTATCTTCTGGTATTAAAGTCATGCTGACCTACCTCCTAGAGAAGACTGGGAGGTGTACCCTTTCTTGCCATTTCTGGAAGAGAGGTTGTGTATAATTTATATCATTTTCTTATTAAATGTTTGGAAACTCACTAGGGAAACCATCTAGCCCGACGCTTTCTTTTTATGAAAGTATTAATTATATATTTAGTTTCTTCTTTTCTTTTTCAAGACAGGTCTTTCTGTGTAGCCCTGGCTGTCCTAGAACTTACTATATAGACCAGGCTAGCTTAGAACTCAGAGCTCCACCTGCCTCTGCCTCCCAGGTGGTAGGATTAAAGGTGTGTGCCACCAAACCCAGCTGAATTATAGTAGTTTGTGTCATTTGAAGAATTGGATACTTTAGAATATTTTTATAATATACATTCATAATTTGTTTAATGCTAATAGTATTAACTCTCAATTTTATTTTATTCTTATTTGAAACAGTCATACACTGTAGTCTATATTTTACTTGACTTGTGGCCATCCTTGTGCCTTAGCTCTCCTAAATGCTAGGATTATAGGCATGAGCCACCATGTTCACAATTTTAAATATACTTCTTTTTTTTTTTTTTTTTTTTTGTTTTTTGATTTTTTGAGACAGGGTTTCTCTGTGTAGCCCTGGCTGTCCTGGAACTCACTCTGTAGACCAGGCTGGCCTTGAACTCAGAAATCCACCTGCCTCTGCCTCCCAAGTGCTGGGATTAAAGGCGTGCGCCAGCACTGCCTGGCTTAAATATACTTCTATTATTTAAGTGGTTATAAAGAATAGAATCCCTTGCAAGTTATATAACCCATTACTTTTGTTGACTATTAAGTGATTATATATATATCTAATGGAATCTAAAATTATATTAATTACCACATAATCTATTTAAAATGTTGTAAACAATGTCTACATTTTATATTATCTCATTTTCTTTAATTTTCAGTTGATGGAAGCATGTTTATTATGGTCAATGTGGTATTTTGAAAGAGCTGCATCTCAGAATGGGTCAGCTGAGCTAGAGCTGGACACACAACGCCCCATTTTCTCCTTAAACTTGTATTCCCATCCCACTCATCCTCCAGAATCTTACCTTAATAATAAATTACGTTATACTTGAAAACATTAACATTCTTAAAACAAACACGAAGAAAGAATAATATTTAGTATTGGTAATAAATAACTCTGTTAGAGACTTTCGATTTTATTGAAAGCAGGCTTATAAACTGCTGAAACTCCAGGAAGATATTTTATTAGTTACTAGAACTATTACACCTTCTCAGAATCAGCCTCAACATTTCGTACGGACCTTTCTGGCACCCTGAAGGTTTTGCATGGGTAGTACACTGCTATAAAGGTGAGAATATTCCTACCTTGGCAAGATTTATGAACCTGGGAGCTGGCACACAATTTTGAAGATCTATCTAAATATGTGAGACAATTTATTTACAAAGAGGAAAGAATTATCTGAGCTCATAGTTACAGCCCAAAATCAGGTGGACCTGTTGCTCTGGACCTCAGGGGGGCATGTTGGCTACAATGACAGGGAGTGGCCTCAGTGGCCCAGGAACCTCTCACATGGTCATATTTCCCAAAATTGTGCCATGTAGGGTCCCAAGCTTTAAACACATGGGTCTTTAAGGACATGTATCTAACTATATAATATATGATGAAATTCTATTGAGACTTGAAAGAAATAAAAGTAGTTTTGGCCATATAGCAAGTTGAAGGAAGAGCACACCAAGGAGAAGGAACTACAGGTCAAAGGTTTGAAGGCACAAGTAGGCATGGAACGTTACAGAAAAGTGAAGAGGCCAATGGTGATGAATAAGGGATATCATGAGAAGATATGAGATCAGAGAGGCCATTAGTAATATAATAGGTCTTGGAATACAAGGTAGGAGTTTAGGATTGTGTCATGGGTAGATGACAAGAGTGAATTTGCATTGGAGGGTTTGACATTCGGGCATCACTATCCACCATATATATGTGTATATATATATGCAATATATATATATATATATATATAATTTATGTAATATATATATACATTTATGTATTATATATATAATTTATTTTACTTATTCACCTTAACATCCTGCTCATTGCCCCCTTCCCAGTCACTCACACACACAATCTTTCCCCCATTCCCCCGTTCTCCTCTGAGTGGGTAGTGGTCTCCCTTGGGTATCCCTCTGCCTTGTCTCTTCAAGTTTCTTTGAGGCTAGGCACGTCCTCTCCCACTGAGGACAGAGAAGGCAGCCTGGCTAGAAGAACATATCCCACAGACAGGCAACAACTTTTGAGATGGCCCCCACTCCAGTTGTTCAGGACTCACATGAAGACCAAGCTGCACATCTGCTATGTATATACTGGGAGGCCTAGGTCCAGCCTGTGTATGTTCTTTGGTTGGTGGTTCAGTCTCTGAGAGTCTCAAGGGTCCAGGTTAGTTGATTCTGTTGGCCTTCCTATAGAGTTCCTATCCCTTTTGGGGCTACAATCCTTCCTCCTATTCTTCCATAAGAGTCCCCAAGCTCCATCCACTGTTCGGCTGTGGGTGTATGTCTCTGTCTGAGTTAGTTGTTGGGTTAGGCCTCTCAGTGGAGTCACCCAGGGCATTATGGGAAGCCCACCAGTGGCCAGATCCTCAAAAAGAATGAATCATGTCCTCAACAAGTATCCACTGCCAATAGCTCCTTGTAAGAGACGGGGTCTGGAAATCATCATCTCTATCTATGCAGATGCTTTGCTGGCTTGATCTTGTATAGATCTTGTGCAGGTCACTGTAACTGCCTTGGGACTATGTATGATTGACCGAGCCATGTTATGTCTGGAAGACGGCTTTTCACAGCACTCCTTCCTATCCTACAGCCCTTAGATGCTTCTTCCTTTTTTAAAAGATTATTTAATCTTACTTTTATTGGTATGAGAATTTTGCCTGTTTTTGGATCTGTTCACCATCTCTACATAGTACCCAAAGAGCCCAGAAGACTGTGTCAGATCACCTGGAACTGTGAGCTGCCATGTGGGGGCTGGGAACAGAACCCAAGTCCTCTGTGAGAGTAACCAGTGTTCATCACCACCACTGAGCCATCTCTCCAGCCCTCAGCTCTTACATTCTTTCTGCCTCCTCTTCCATGGTGTGCCCTGAGCCTTGATTGTGTTGGGTTAATACAGCTGCGCTGTTTAGAACTGAACTCAGCATCTTCAATTTTTAATCACCACAGAATATGCTTTCCAATGTTTTGAGGTAGTTTTTTAGTTTCAGCTACAGCTTCCTTGTTTGCAATTTCTATAACAAGTTGCTTTGGTTTTTCCAGAACTCCTTGACTCTAGAGTTGCTTATTATAATGGTCTCAAAGATGTGTAGGAGGTACTCTTTGACTTGACAGTATGAGCAGTCTTCGTGATGCTGGGCTTTTCTGAAGCCATGTGAAAGCATTGGCACTGGTGGCTTTTGACCACCCAGCCAGCTGCCCTGGAGACTGCATTAAGGAGCGTGGATGGCTTTAACCCTGCTAGGCCTGTGATGCTATAGTTCAGACAACTGGTTCTGTACTCCCCCCTCCCCACACCACACCACCCCCGTTTTTACTGCTTCTCTTGAATCACGAAATGTCAGAGCTCATTAATTCTGCTTGATCTTTTTGTAGATGAATAGCACTGGGTGCCTCAAAGGCTCTAAGAATTACCCAGGACTTCTGATCCCAGTCCAGGCATTTCCTGGCCTGCCTGCTCCTGGCTACGTTGTATATGTGTTTCTGTTTTCTTTGAGGTTATCTGGCCCAAAGTGCCTGCTGTTCATATCTTAATGGTGCAATGTAGGATGATATAATGCTTTTTAGCTGTTTCATTGTGAATTTGCTCCAGATAATTTTTGTTTAATCACAACAATATTTTCTCAGTTGCCAAGTAACTTAGTAATGGATGGAGTTTCAGATGTTTTTGTAGCCGACAGAGTAGAAGGGGCTCCTTCCTTTTCTTCTAGCATGAGTTTCCTTCCATGAGCCTTTGATTTGTGTTTGGGTCTAAGAATCGAATAGGTATAGAGAAAATGATGGTAGGCAAAGGTAATTTAAGATCGAAAAAGGAAAAGAAAAAGAAAAAAAAAAAAACCAGAAATATGTGTTTGACCCTGGACTTGGTGAGAAAACTGATCACTTAAAACTCAGTATAGACCTGGCTAACTGGAAAAGGGAACATGTTTACTTAGGACAAAAGACAAGAGGAAGAGATTGCAAACACAGAGTTTATTCCCGTAGGTCAAACATTCCACAGCTGAGAGAGGGCTATTGGGAACTTGGGTGAGACGGCAAAGTCCCATACACATTAGTTAAACTAATGTTAAGTTAAAGTTTAGTTAAGGCTAAAATGGAAGGGTTCAGCCCCGTCTTCAGCATACCTTTTACAACCTGAACAATCCTCCATGGAAACGGAAAAGGACAACTTGCACGTTAAAGAAAATCAGTGAATGAGTCCTGATGAGAAACTGCCACTGTGATCTAGTTTGATTGGCCACAATGTTTCTTGTCCCCTCTCGGGATACTTACATGCTTTCCAATACAATTGTTGCCATTTTCTGAGTGCCAGGTGTTGCTGTCTCCCATCACCTTGCACTCCCTCCACTCCACCATGGCCTTTCTGAACATGTCACCTTATGATGTCCCTCATTTTCATTTACTTCCAACAGTGCTGAGACCTAGGAGTACACCTTGCCCTAAAAGGGAACCACGATACAGGGCCATCTTAAAGTCGCTGCTTTCATGGAGGATTGTCCCCCTTCACTGAGACTCTTCTCTGCCTGTCTCTGCTTTCCTAGCTCCTCTTCCCTTTTCCCTGAGGCCTTGGCTCCTCTTTCTGAATAGCTGCGTTTACAGAACAGTAGCCAGGTGCTCAGGTGCCTGGCTCTATTGACAACCCATCTCTACTCTCCCCTCCCCCATCCCCATCTCCACCCTGTACTGCCTGGCTCCTGGGGAAGCATCCACAGTGAGTTATCTTACTGAAGGGCGCTTTGTAATTTCTCTGGTCTGAACTCCTCAAGCTCACCTTTACCAGAGTCTTACGGTGCAAAGGTTTCCAGCCACTCTAATCACCTGGGAAGGACGCCTGACAGGTCTTCATACTGGGGCTTCCTCATTCATTTATCCATTCATGTATTCGTTAGGGCTGGTTACACACGTGCCATGCTGTAGCCTGCTTCCATACACTTCACATTTTACTGGAGGAGAAACCAATATATGTTTACACCCGACTCCTCACCCAGTCCAAGGGTGGGAGAATGCCTCCTAGGAGCCCACAACCTGGGAGGTTGGGTAACCAATTTATTGCTTAGTATCTGCTTTCATCTGATGAGGGTTTTGTTTTTTAATTCAAATCGTGCTTATCTCCTTTTTTGCAATTTGATGTGTCCTGAAATCCTCTCTTTACTAGTCCCTTTTATCATTAAGTTTCGTTTTCTGAGGTAGATGCTCACTCTATAAAACATTACAGAGATTCTCTGTGTGGCCTCTTAAGTGCTGGGATTACAGGTATGAAGGACCATGCCAGGCAATTGTGTGTGTGTGTGTGTGTGTGTGTGTGTGTGTGTATGTGTGTGTGTTCACTTGCTTAGGTGGGTACGTGAGGAGGCCAGAGACTGACACTGAATATCTATCACTCTCTGATTGATTGATTGATTGATTGACAGATACAAGGTCTCTCACTGAACCTAGAACTCACAGTTTGAGCAGATTGGCTAGCCAGCAAGCTCATTCCCATCCGTCTTTTGTCTCTGCTGGGCAGTTGGGATTACAGGCAAATGCTGCCATGCCTGGGTGTTAGAGATCTGAACTCAAGTCCTCAAGTATACCCGGGTCTGAATTCCAGACACTTTACCTACTAAGCCATCTCGCTAGCCCCACAATACACATTTTAAAATGCCCACTGTAGATCAAGGCTGTAAAAACATTAAAAAACTTTAAAAAAGAGTAAGTAAAAGAAGGCAAAAATGAACTAGTTATGAAAAGAACAGCAAAACATAAATCATAGCAAGTTTTGAAACTCTGTTCTTTGTGGGTATATATATATTCCCCACAGGTATGATTTACATGACCATGCATTTTGCTATGTGCATATAAAACCTGTCCAACTGAAATATAGTTTATTAAAACAGTTCCTCTTTCTAGATTTTTCTCTCTATTGCATTCCTTCATCAGCTTACTAAGTACAGGTATTTGGCAGGCCAGGAAAAGGGAAGCAGAGTCAGGCTAACCACTTGGGCTAGCTTGGGCTAGCTTGGGCTAGCGGTTATGCTTATGAGGTTTACTCCCATTTCTGTTTGTACTCAATAGATTTAGCCACTGTTGTACGTGAGCAGTTTTTAGAAATACTTCCAATATCTCTCGTGCTGACCCAACCTGTGTCATAACTGAGTTTATGTGGCTAGCCACTAAGGTACCTGGAACCAGAAACCTGAATAAGAAGGTAATCAAGATTTGAAGTAGGAGAAGGTGTTTGTGAGACTCTTTTCCTGTGATAAGATATAGAAAAACTGCCCAGGATGGTGGCGAGTATCTTTAATCGTAACACTCTGGATGGAGGCAGAGGCAGGAAGATCTGTGAGTTTGAGGTCAACCAGGGCTCCATAGGGAGACGCTCTAGAGAGGGGGGAAAATTACAGTAAATTTTAAGCTGAGGACTCAATTTTTATTGAGGCCTTGTCCAAATAGCAGTTTTATCCTGTGCTTATGCTTTATAATACAGCCTATACCCTCAAAAGTATCTTATAAAAAGCAAATTGTTTTTCACATATTTTCATAGGAAATCCAAAAAAAAAAAAAATACCCTACCAGCAAGTGAGTTATAACAAAAGTTTAAATGTTTATAAAAGTAATATATTAGAAAGATAAAATACCTTTGTGCCAAAGGTAATGGTCATATCACTGAGTTCTTGACAATCTTATTAAGGAATTATACTCTCAGCAGAAGGCCTCTTCTCTGGACATAACTTCTTAACCTGCTATTGCACTGAGCCATACTTAACATTGAGGGTCCCCAAAATTTGTCAGTAATAGGTTTCTGACTATACAGTTACCAAAAATTAATTCAAAATCAAATTTGTAATGAATCTCTTTCTTTCTCTCCCCTCTCCCCTCCCCCACACAGGGTTTCTCTGTGTAGCCCTGGCTGCCCTGGAGCTAGCTCTGTAGACCAGGCTGGCTTTGAACTCCGAGATGTGCCTGCCTCTGCTTCCTGAGTGCTGGGAGTGAAGGTGTGCTGGTACCTTTGTATTGGCACTTCTCTGTGCCCTGTAATCTTGGTGTGAGCACTTTGTGCTGCCCTGCATACAGTGCCAGCAATCCTGCCTCAGACATGTGTGCTCAGATTTATGAGCTGCATTGTTTTTAGTGAAACTACAGTGTCCTCCATGGATAGAAACAGAACAGTTTAATTTAAAAACAAAAACAAAAGACCATTTCCTTGTCGTGAACATTTGCAAGCCAAGAAGTGTGGACAGAAAGGTGCATGCCCTGGAACATGCTGTGACACACTACAGCTTCCACGATGAGTTTTGTTTCCTCTGTTGGTGGGGAGGTGACAAGGGTGGAGGGCGGGCATAGAGGACAGAGAGATGAATGGGACTGGGGTGTTCAATGTGAGATTCACAAAGAACCAAGACAAAGTGGAAAAAAAAAACCCCTACTGTCATCCCCCCCAAATGGACACACCTTGGGGTTGGTTGTTGCGTTAGGGGTGTTTAGTCGTTTCATTGGTATGCACATTCGCTTTAGTCTTTAATGATGCTAATTTATAGGAATAAAAGACTTCCTGCAGCTCCTCCCCCTTCCCGGCTCTTTCTCTCTGAGCAGGGTAGTGCCCAAGCTGGTCCAAACCTTGCAGAAAGATGACTCGTAGGCCCCACATCCCAAGTGCTCCAACTATAGGTGTGCACCAACATGCTTGGTCTTAACTACGTGTCTTTATGATTTCTTGTTTGATTTGTGCATCTGTTCTATACGCCTATATACTCAGAATCACGTGCTTCAGAGGACAGGAGGTCAAAGGGGCACAAGTTGAAGGCCCCTTCTAGTGGACTCTGACAAATCTCTACTGCACTCCAGGCTAAAGAATCCGGGAGACGGGCTGGAGAGATGGCTCAGCCGTTAAAGGCTAGGCTCACAACCAAAAATATAAGAATCTGGGAGACAATTACCTCTTCGTGCAGTCAACTGCTGGATTTTTTTTTTTTTTTGATAAGAAATATTTTTTTTTGTGCCGGGCAATGGTGGTGCACGCCTTTAATCCCAGCACTCGGGAGGCAGAGACAGGTGGATTTCTGAGTTGGAAGCCAGCCTGGTCTACAGAGTGAGTTTCAGGACAGCTAGGGCTACACAGAGAAACCCTGTCTTGAAAAAAAAAAAAAAACCACACAAAAAAACACAAACAAATAATAATAAAATAGCCACCTCTATTGAGTGCCTCAGAATAATAATTTGGGTGTAGAGCAAGGCCTTTAGGTGGCATTCTGATAGGTAGATGTCAGTTGGCAAGCCCAGAGGACGAAGGCCTGGACTACTCCTCTCCACGGGAGTGTGTGCTGACCCTATATCCTGCCTGGCAGGCCAATGCTTCAGCCAGACTACGATTAAAATGAAAATCTCCTTCTAAGGGTATTTCAGGTTCAAATTCCAGTTGGCTTGTGGGAGGAAAGGGATGACAGATAGTGGAAGCGGACATCTGATGGTTACTCATAGGATCAACATATGCTGGGAATTCCAGGGAGGTGCATTTCAGAAAACCTGCATCCAAGTCCTTGACGTCTGCTGGAGGAGAACAATGGAGCGTTAAGGGCAGAGCCAAATATTCATCTGTAGTCATGGTGAGACTGGCGTTAGAAAGCCACACCACTATTCCTCAAAAGCTTGGGAATTCCTTAGGAAACAGTGCGGGACAATGGCGTGCGTCTCTGTCTGCCTTGCTTCACAAGTGTCTGGGTGAGTTTCTCTGTACCAGACCGATGTTCTCCCAGAAAGTGGAACCTAAAGTCACAATATATAGGGTTTTTCCATTTAGGGTCCTATAAATTTATTGAGGGCTCTTACAGAATTATGTTTTGGAAAAGAATGATCTGGCCAGCCCTGAAAGCTTTTCAGTAATTCTCTGGAAGTTGGCGGGAGCTGAGTTTTGGTGAATGAATTTCATCTGGAAATTAAAATGGACTTTTAGAGTGAGTTAACTTCAGGCTCCCAGACCTTCCGTCTCATGACAAATCTGTTTTGAGTTTACTCTGCTTTCAACACAAACCTTGCTGCTCCGGGGTCTCCCGGGCTGGAAGTATCCAGCGCCGTCAGAAAAGGTCACCACTCTCTGTTACTAATATTGTGAACTATCTGCCGGGGACAAAACCCTCCAATGGCTCTTTCCAAATTGATCCATGGCTGTGCTGGTAGTGAGGAGGTCTACACAGCAGTGACCCTTAATCTGGGGCCAAAGCACCCGCTGTTAGGAACGATGGCAAAGCCAGAGTACGGTTCACATAACCCAAGCAGTAGCCGAGCCCTTTCTGCTCCTCAGCGCACGCTCCTCCCTCAAGGAAGCCGACTGGTCCAAAAGAGTAAACTCTGAAACAAACAGCAGTGGAATAAGTGTTTTATATTCCACCAAAACCTGGAGATGTGAAGGCTCTTCTGTGCTTTACAGTTTAATGGGTTGTAGCAAAAGTGTAGAACATTCTCCAGCACGAATCACAGGTCGTTCTGTGTAGTAGTCAGAAAGACCAGCTGACAAGACTCCGTATGTGAGGGATAAAGAGCAAGTCTGTGAACTAAGGACCAAAGAGGTGGATAAGGTGCCCTAGGACGTACTGTAAATGGTGACAAGGACACAAGTGAAAGTATATATTTCCCAATCTATTCATCCCCTGGGATTGTGGGCCACTTCCTAAAATACAGGTGACTTAAACACAAGAGCCAATAGCTAACACATGCCCAGGCAAATGGACATTTCTTTCTTTTAAAATAGGTACTATGGATTTCTCATGTGGTTAAAATGAATGATTCCAGGCTTATATTTTGCTTCTTGAAGGTGATGATAATGTTAGTTATTTCTTGACTGTGTTCGAACTTACCATCCTACTTGATAGAGTCTCAAATCTCAGATATTCTTCAGATATAAGGCAAAGCCTTATATCCCTTCTGTGTATTTGACGGGTCTTTTAGTGTAAAAAGGGCTGGGTGATATGAATTTGGTGTTTGATGTTAATGTTTGCTGCTGCTGCTGCTGGTGATGTTGGTGGTGACGGTGATGTTGCCACTGAAGACTTATGTTGATAACAACAGTACAGCTGTTACCGCTGCTGGAGGTAGTGATGGAAAGAATGCAGTGTATCCTTGACAATAATGGTGCTAGTGACTGATCCTTTCATGAGTGCATAGTGGGCTCCTTATTTACACATCGGGCTCTTTATTCTGTTTTCTGCTTTCCTGGGCTCATTTAATCACTAGTTTGATAAACCAGACATCTCAGCTGAATTTTATAGTTGAGCATATCGAAGCACGGACGGGCTAACTCACTAGTCCATGTCTACATGGTATCTAAGGGGCCAAGCTGAGGAAGTGACTCAGTGTTTCAGAATCTACAGTCCAAGTTTTTCATTGCTTCACTATATAGATTTTATACTATTGATGAGCTGGGAGAACTCTCCACTCCTGTGCTCAACCAGATACAAATCAAACCTTGTATGTAAACCGAAGATGCTCTTGTTGCTCTAAGGGATGCAGAGATCAGGGGGAACAAGGGGCAAATTGGGAATCTAACCTCTTAGTGAGATGTTTGCTCTCAGGCTCTAGAGAATATCTTAAAGATTCTTCTCATGTGGCCATTCATAAACACCCACTTCCCTTTCCCATCTACTGAAAGAAAAAGTATAAGTCCAGTCCAGTGAGCAGAAGAGGGCTGAAGTAGATTGCTTTCTTCTAGTCTGAGCACCCTGACCAGAAGGTTATGTGATAAAATCCAAGAAGCTTAACAAGGTGTGATGTGGAGATTCCATGGATTGGACTCTGCTCCCTGATTACCAGGGATGAAGCAGGTTTAATGTGGGTGGAACTGATTTTAATCTGTCAGTCAAAAGCTGTAGTGTGGCTCTTTCTACCCTAAGACGTGGTAAGAAACGGATTCCTCAGATTAAGCATCTAGGCACTTTGATTTTTATAGCTCACGGACAATTTTATTAGTGCTTGAAAGAAAAACCTCAGGCAGGAAAGCTGTAAATCTCAGCAGCTGCCTGGGGAGAAGACACTTCTTTAAACCAATTAAAGAAAACTCCTCCCTAAAGGGATACATGGAGAGCCATACATATGGGAAGCTTCGAGTGAGTTGTCTGAGGTAGTCCTTCATCAGACGCCTCTGTGCTCAAGGTAGACATTCGGGGCTGGTGTGGGGAAGAAGGGAGACAGCCAAATAATGGGAGAGGTGTAAAGCTCGGTGCCTGGTAATCCACATGGTTTGACAAGATCAGAGACGGCCTTTGAGGGCAGCCCCAGAGTGCAGCTCAGAAACTGCACAGAGCCAGTTGCTCCTCAAAGAGGGGCAGGGACCGACCACAGCTGGGCTGCTGCTGGTGGCCATAGCCCTCTTACTACTTTTCCTTTCTATGTTTTTTTCCTTTTAAGTCAGAGTCTTGATATGCAGCATAAGCTGGTCCTGAACTCACAATCCTGTTGACTTAGCCCCAAGAGCTGGGATGACAAACGCCTGCCACCTTACCTGGCTTCTTCTTCATCTACTTTTTAAAGCAAGTGTGTATCTGTTGCTTCATCTTTTCCTTTTCCTGGACATTTGTGGTGGGGGTGGGTGATACAGACAGCCTCCGGGTTTGTACGCTCAGAGAGTTCAGCCAATTTGCAGTTAGTTTTTTTTTTGTTTTTTTTTTTTCTTTTTTTGCATGGATCTAGATTTGAAGTCGTTTTACATGAAACTGTTCCATGGTCTTGTGGTCTGTCACAAAAATGCAAATATTGGGTTGGTTTTTTAAAAAAAACAAGACAAAAAAACAAAACAAAATAAACAAACAAAAAACCCATTGGTTTCTAAGGGTTATAGAGGACAGTTTTAATGGTGAGTGATTAAAAATGAATTTGGTGGGCAAGACATGATCATGATAGCACAGGCCTAAAATCCCAACAGTCAGGAGGCAGAGGCAGGAGGATTTCTGTGTGTTCTAGGTCACCTAGAATTTCCAAAGCAAGTTCCAGAAGAGTCTGGACTACATAGAGAGACCCTGTGTCCAAAATAAGCAACAACAAAACAAAAATAAAATAACAAAAAAGAATTTGGTTGCAAAACCTTACAAATGTGTAATTTGTTTTTGTTAATGGCTCTAGAGAGTTTGGATTTGGTAGATTCTATTTTCTTTGCATTGTGTGTGTCCACGTGCATGAGTATACATGTGTGCCTACTGTGTGTGTTTCTCTCTGTGTGTATATGTGTGTGTTTAAAACAATAACAACTGTTTAGAATTTCGGAAGAGAAGCTGGGCAGTAATGGCTCACGCCTTTAATCCCAGCACTCGGGAGGCAGAGGCAGGCGGATTTCTGAGTTTGAGGCTAGCCTGGTCTACAGAGTGAGTTCCCGGACAGCCAGGGCTACACAGAGAAACCCTATCTCGGAAGAAAAAAAAAGAAAAGAAAAGAATTTCGGAAGAGAAAGGAGCAATGGGGATAGAGATGAATATGATCAAACTATGTTACCTATGTATATGAAATGCCACAGTGAAATTCACTCTATCCTACAATAAATATAGTCTACTATAAAAATATACCAAAAATAAAATAAAAAAATTCGTTTATAGAGTTTTAAAAGTCACTTAGAGGCTGAGGAGATGATCCGTTGGCAAGGCGTTTGCTGTCTAAGCATTAGGACTTGAGTGTGACCCCACACCTGTGTGGGACAGGAGTACCGCAGGAAGTGATGGAGATCTCTGTGTACATTTAACCCCTCCTTGTCTGTGCACGTAAGCACAGCTGCCCATGGACAAGCACAAGGGATGACTCTCAAATCTTCCTGCATCTTCTGGATGGTTCCTTTGGTCCATTGCCACTGTCCCATTGACAATGTGCATGTCCTGAGCATACATCAGCTATTAGTGACAGCCAAGAGCCTGCTGAGTTGGGGATCTTTACTCCTTTGAAATGAGAACTGGAAAACCCAGTGAACAGGCGAAAAGCTGTGTGATTTGGAATGTCACTTAACTGGAGCTGGTTTCCAGGATCCCAGGAGGTGAGGGAGGACAAACAGGCATTGAGTGAGATCAGAACTTTGTGCTAGACACTGTGTGGACCTTGTAACATTCTCTTGGCCCATTCCAAAATGACTCCAAGTAGTCAAGAGTACTGATAAACAGAAGGTAATGCGTGGGGTAGTGCCTCGGGAAGGACTTTGTGAGCGTTAAGAAGCTAGACTCTGCAGCCAGTCTCATCTGGGTTCAAATCTAAGCTCTAGCACATACTAGCTGTGTAACTTTGGGTCTGTTATGTGCCTGGCTGTGCCCCAGCTTCTTTGCCACCCACTCTGGTTGATGGTGCCTAACTCGGTATTGCTGGGACTCAGTTTTGTTAAGGAAGTGAAGCATTTGGAGGATCTCATGGCCCATGGGAAGCACTACTTATGTTTCTGAACACTGTGCCAGAGTAGGCATGTAAGAAATGATGTCAGTCCTCTGGTCTCAGGTCAGCAGGTCTGACAGGTTTTCAGCCAGGGGTGAGGTCAGGTGAGGCAGTGTCCCTAATCTTTCTGGGTCATTATCTCTAGCCATGTGGTAGCTTTTCCTCTAGACTGTGTCTCTCCGGGAACGTGATGGGGAAGAGTGGGGGAGGCAGCTGGATCATTATTAACTCTTCACACTGGAGCCAGAATTTCTATGAGCCTGATACTTCTCCATGGGTCCTTAAGCCCTATCTGTTAGTGTCACTGTAGGTGCCAATTCCAGAGTCTCAGGAAAAACAGCCTAGCCCAGCCTGAGGGTCAGCTCTCGACAGCAGGAGTATATCACGTGATACAAACAGGGTGAAGGGGCTCCTGATGGAAAGGCTTGGAGCACTTACTGCTGTGTGCAAAGATGTGCAAGGCAGTGATGAACCAGACCAAATACTGGTTCTGGAGGTGTGAGTCCAGGAGCCATGTACTAGTAAGTTGGGAAAGGCTTTAACCTGTTTAACCCTTGACTTCTTGGTTTATGATTGGAAATATCTGTGTTTCTTCCCTCACCAGAACAGGACGAGTGACATGGCATCCGGGCTCCAGTATGAAGTGAAAATGTTGAAGAAGAGTGACTGGAAACAGTAAGCCAGTTATGGAATCTTTTTAAGTGTGGGGTCCTATTGCTACACAGGCCTTGTGCCCAGGAATCCCACCCTGCATGGCTGTAATAATGACCTGAAGTGGAAACTTGAGCCAGAGAGATGGCTCAGGGGATAAAAACCCTTGCTGCCAAGCCTCGTGACCTGAGTCTCATCCCTTGAAATTATGGTGGTAAGGGAGAACTAACTTGCCCTGACCCCCACATGTGGGCCACGTACTCATGAAACATCACACATACACGCGCACACACACACACTAATGATAATAATAACATAATAATATATTTCTAAAGCTCTGTAAGAAGGCAGTGTAGAACCTTTACTTGTGCATTTTGTTATTTAACCTTAATTTTTTGTTTGTTTGTTCATTTGTTTGTTTTGAGACAGGGTTTTTCTATGTAGCCCTGGCTGAACTCAGAGATCTACCTCCCTCTGGTTCCTGGTGTGTACCACCATGCTGGGTGGCGGCTGCTTCTTCCTCTTCCTCCTCTTCTTCTTCTCCTTCTTCTTCTTCTTCTTCTTCTTCTTCTTCTTCTTCTTCTTCTTCT
>JADRCH010000160.1:2591081-2657150 GCA_019843965.1 Rhynchomys soricoides
TCTTCTTCTTCTTCTTCTTCTTCTTCTTCTTCTTCTTCTTCTTCTTCCTCTCCTCCTCCTCCTCCTCCTCCTCCTCCTCCTCCTCCTCTTTCCAGAGTGAAATCTTGAAATCTGATTGGTGGCCGTGGAGAGGTTAGGTTGGCATTGCCCAGTGACAATGCTGTTGAACTGATGAGTGTTTGCGACACCAGTCACACACATGGCTCACCAGAATGGAGGACAGATGTTTCTAGACCCTCCTTTCTTGTTCTATCCTTCACCATCCCCTATGACATGCAGACACAATGGGATTAGGGTGAGAGTTCGACTGGAAGTCACCTGGTGAGCCCTCCAGGGACCTGGGGTTCCCTAGCTCTGTCAGTCTCCTCTGGAGGAGGGTGGCCTTTTCATCTTCACTATTAAAAGAATCATTTTTACCCTTCTTCCATTCAATCCTACCCAAAAATCACTTTCAAATTGTTCCTAGCTACCCCATGGGGGACTAGCTCCTAGCTACCCCATGGGGGGCTAGCTCCTAGCTATCCCATGGGGGATTGGTCCTAAGGAATCTAAGGATGCCAAAGACTGAAGATGCTCTCATCTGTTACATAAAATAGTTTAGTATTTGCATATCTCTAGGTAATTAAGTAATACTTAATGCAATGAGCTATAAATAGTTATGTGCTACATCATTCAGGGACTAGTGATAAGAAAAATCAGTCTCTGTATGTTCAGGTCAGACACAATTTCCTCCCGAGTGTTTTCCATCTGTGCCTGATATGGCTCCTTCACATGCGGACTGCTAGCTGCAATCTTACAGTCCACTGCGAAGCTCCGCTGTTGTGCTTTCTATAGTCTCTACTAGTCCGGCTTGCCTGTGGCTTCTCTGTCATTTTCTTGACCCAAAGGCCTCTGGCTACTCAGTTTGTCCCTGTATCCTGCCCTCCTCCTTAGAGCTCCCCTTTAATCTCCAGTTTGAGAGTTTACGTGAGATTGCCCCAAACCTGTTCTTCTTTCTTTTTCTTAGTATCTGTGTGTGTTGGGCAAGCACTTCACTCTGAGCTACATCCCTAGCCCCAGTGCCCCCCCTTTCTCCCTTTAACCTGTTTTTAGTTGAAATAGAACTATGTCCCTTTTCTTCCTCCCTTCAGCTCTTCTCAACAACGCTCCCTGATTCCTCTCCCATATTTTCTGCAGCTCTCAAGCTAACAGCCTCTTTTTGATTATTCTTGTTGTTCAGATGTGTGTGCTCACATACATAATATAAATGCAGCTTGTGGACTCTTTTGTTGTTTGAGCCTTTATGGTTTGAGGGCTGACCACGCGGCACTGGGCAACCAACAAGGCGGCTCGTCCCTGAGCGAGGCTAACTCCCCCTGCTGTTCTTTACCTAGGGGTGAGACTCTGAATATTCCCTCTTCCATACTAACATGTTTATTGATACGGTCCCGGTTGTGTTTAGGCAGTTGATTCTAGAATTCACTTTCACAGAAGCACACTTCCTGGTATTCTGGTGCGTACAGCCTTTATCCTTCTTCCATGATGTTCCCCGAGCCATAGACGCCAGCGATGTGATGAGGATGTACCTGCTTGGGCTAGGCTTCCCATGGTCTGTTCTTCTCTGAGTCCAGTTGTGGTTTTCTGTACTTGTCTCCATTTGCTGTAAACTGAGGCTTCTTTGTGAGGTGTTGGCTACACTTACCCAGGAAAGGTGGCTTTCCCACATCCCCCTTACTTTTTTAACTTAAAAAAGAAAAAAAAAAGTATTTGAAATAAGGTCTCATTAAGTTGTCCTGGCTGACTTCCAACTCTCTCTGTAGCTCACTCAGTATTATGGTGTGAATGTGAAATCTTCCTGTAGATGCATATGTTTGAACATATCGGTCTCCAGTGGGTGGGACCATTTTGGAAGGTTGTGGAACCTTCGGGAATTGGAGCATCACTGGAGGAAATGAGTCACTGCTGCTTCCTGTCCAGTCTCTGCTTTCTGTTCCACCAAAATGTGAACAGCGAGGTAGTCTCAGCTGTACACTGGCACCATCTGCCAGCATGCCTCCCCACCAAGATGGACCTGGCCACTTTAAGCTATGCGACAAATAAATCTTTCTTCCTCAAGTCGTTTCTGTCAGAGCAGCAAAAACAGCAATAAAAGTAACTTAGTCCCATTGATGCAAAGGAAGAGACACCATAGCCAACCCATTCAAAAGAAAGAATTGAACTGGGTGCTTGTTTACCTTTTCAGAGCCTTAGTCCAATATCACAATGGTGAGAAGCACACAGGAATGGAGCAGGAGGCGGAGCAGCAGCAGAGAGCATATCGATGCCCAGGAAGCAGGCAGAGCCTGGGCTTTTGAAACCTCAAAGCCCACCCCCAGGGACACACTTCCTCCAACAAGGCCACGCCTCCTAATCCTCCCAAACAATACATCCAGTAGGGACCAAGCATGCAAATATATGCCCGGATGGGGGCATTCTCATTTAAATCACCACAGCAACCCGGAAAACACAGAAGCACAGATCATAAGAGCTGGCTTTGAATCTGTGATCTTCCTGCCTCAGCTTCCAGTATAGCTGAGATTACTGCCCCTGCCTAAAGGTCCTGCTCTGAAGCCTTACCTGGTTTTCTTACTGTGATCACGTCTGAAGAAGTGTGCTTCCGGACCCGGCGCCCAGCACCTACCTCAGACTACCCCAGCCCTGACTGCAGAAGCTTATTATGTACTTCCTCTTGGGAATCCACGTTAGCCAGCATGACTTACCAGCTATAAAACGTCCTAGAGGAAGGAAAGGGGAGAAAGAGGAGGGGTAAAGGAAACCATCTAACCAGAGGGAATCATTTAACTACATTCCACACCTTTGAAATAATGGGGTCAAATGTGTAATATTTCACGGCCATTTCCTTCTTACAAATGGTTCACATTCCAGACCCCCAGACAGCCATGACATCAGAACTCACTTTCCCCATGAAAGACTATTTCTCCTGATGACTCCCAGCCCACAACAACTCTTTTGAGAGTGCTACATTAATTACCCAGGTTGATGACCCTAGCCATGTTACTAACATGGTGTCTGTGGTGTGTGGTGAAATCTGTGTCATGTGTTAGGGAGCCAGTAACAGCTGGCAGAGGAATGCCATCCTCTAGGTTACAGCAACTTGCATAACTAAAGACGTTTATTCCTTAGGAAGGGGCTGGATATGAACATTCTCCTAAAAAGGGTCCTCTTTTGGTCAAACACATCCTATTGAACAACAGTTGCTCAGTGGAGGTAAAAGTGGTTTTTTTGGGGGTTTTTTTGTTTGTTTTTTTTCAATTTTTTTTCTTTTTCTTTTCGAGAGGGTAAAAGTGTTTTTTAAATGTAGATGTCCCTGCTACTCATTGCTCACAACAAGAGCATTAGAACACTATTCTGTCCCCACCCCTTACAGAAAGCCCGTTGAAAATATTTAACTTTTAAAAACAATTTTTATTTATTTATGTATGTGTGTCGTATGCTTGTATGAACTATTGGCATGCCTGGTCCCTGCAGAGGCCAGGTAAAGGCCTTGGATCTCCTGGCACTGGTGTTACAGATGGTTGTGAGCCACCATGTGGGTCCGAACCCAGTGCTCTGAAAGAGCAGCCAATGCTCTTAACCACTAGTCCCTGTCTCCAGCCCCAGAAAGTCTATTTTATATGCATTAACTACAGTTGCTGACCTCTAAGATTTGGCTGTTTTTGTAATGATGATGAATACAAGCAGAGTCTTTGAAGAAAAAAGTTTGTTTTGGTTTTTCAAGACAAGCCAGCAGCAGTCCCAAAGATGGTCCAGCCTTTGCAACCCTGGGCTCCTTGCATGGTGCCGCGTACTTGGGCACTCTTTGCTGTAGTTTACCCTCTAGAAAGCTAAGCAGATGCAAATGGATTTAGAATTGTCAGCTTGGAACCCCAAGACAATTTTGATGGCCTTGGCAGAGCTGCCCTGTAGCTCATCTCAAGTCAGCTGCATGGCTAGTCCTGTCTACACAACCGTGCGGAACTGTCTCTCTACTGGAGACTGTGGAGGATAACAGCAGAAATGAATGTTCCTTGTTGCCAAGTGCCTTTTACTTTGTGCTTGCCTTGGTTATTCTTATTTACAGCATTCAGACGAGGTAGGTCACAGTCATTTGCTCCTCTTTTCTACCTTGGTGGAAATAAGGAGCAGAACTCTAAACAACTCCCTGGGGGACCTGAGGGAAGTTGGTCTTTCAGGCAGTTAGGCTTTCAACTTGGTGTGTCTAGCTTCCCCTTAAGTTGGTCCCTTAACCAACATCCTTAGAATTTCTATCGTTGTAAAACAAAAACAAAAACAAACAAACAAACAAAAAGGTATTTGCCAGGAGCTCAGAGGCTCCACTGGTCAGAAGCAAAGGGGTGCAGTCTGCTTACAGTCCCAGCCAAAGCAAGGGAGCTTCTTGTTCTTTTATCCTCTGGAAGAGGCAGGTTCGGGGTGAAGGATGCTTGCATATACTCCCTAAGCTCCGTACTTCTCAACCTTCCTAACGCTGCAACCCTTTAATACTTGTTACAGTGTCTTAGTCAGGGTTTCTATTCCTGCACAAACATCATGACCAAGATGCAAGTTGGGGAGGAAAGGGTTTATTGAGCTTACACTTCCAATTGCTCTTCATCACGAAAGGAAGTCAGGACTGGAACTCAAGCAGGTCAAGGAGCAGGAGCTGATGCAGAGGCCAAGGAGGAAAGCTGCTTACTGGCTTGCGTGCTTCTCCTGGCTTGCTCAACTGGCTTTCTTAGAGCCCAAGACTAGCAGCCCACAGATGGTACCACTCACAATGGGCCCTCCCCCCTTGATCACTAATTGAGAAAATGCCTTACTGCTGGATCTCATGGAGGCATCTTCTCAACTGAAACTCCTTTCTCTGTGATAACTCCAGCTTGTGTCAAGTTGACACAAAACCAGCCAGTACACACGGTGACCCCTAGCCAGATTTTTGTTGCTACTTCATCACCTTAATTTTGCTACTATTATGAATCATGATGTAAATATTTGTGTTTCCTGATGATCTGAGGTGACCCCTGAGAAAGGATTGTTCAATCTCCAAAAGGGTCAGGACACACAGGTTGAAAACCTCTGCTGGTCTAGCATCTCATCTCTGTTCAGTGACTGTCAGAAAATGTTTTTCTAGGGAGGGGAGACCTGGGCAGCTGGTGGCGTTCATTCCAGCTGCCTCTTAAAACCTCTTCCTCTCTCAGGAACTGCAAGCATAGTCAGCAGACCCTGCAAAAACTGTCATCAGTCCCCTGTTTAATCCTTTGTTTTTCTTGCTTTCCCACTTTGGCCTGAGTCAGGGTGACGTTTGCACAGAGTACACCCCAGTTCCCCAGTGAAATCTCCCCTAGATCTGAGCACATGTTCTTCTCCCGAACAAAGTTGTCCTAGAACCCAAGGCTGATGGGCAACTGAGAAACTGGCAGAGTAACCTCTGGATTTCTGCACAGAACTTCAGGACTTCTGCGTTGATGGACCCCTTAGAATAAGACATTTCAAGGGGCTAGAAGGGGGTCAGGGGACTGGGGGAGCAGCTTTTGAAGAACCTTTGCTTCTGTCAAGCCCTGAGATAGCTTTCCTGTACTCCACTCAGGGCTGACTGTTCAGGTTTGGACTCCTCTCGGTCCAAGCTTGTAGCTCTCACAGTAACAGTCCTGTCCTTCCTCAGTAGCTGAACCATTTCTATGGGAAAAGGAAGATTCTCCATCTTATATAGCCAAGCTGTTATCTATGGAAAGAGGTGCTGTTTTGTGTCTCCCCGGTGCAGAGGGGCCATTTTCTCTGACCTACCTTCCCCAAGAGCCTTCACATGACAGCCCGCCTTTTTCCTTGGCCATATGAGAGCCAGAATCTTCTGGAGAACTCTCTAGTCCAGTGGCCCACACATAACCTGTGGGTTTCGACCCCTACAGGGATCACCTATCAGATATCCCACATATTAGATATTTACATTACGATTCACAACAGCAGCAGAAGTACAGTGATGAAGCAACAACAAAATAAATTTATTGTCGGGGGCACTGCAACTGTATTAGAGGGTCTCAGCATTAGGAAGGTTGAGAACCTCTGGTCTGGTCCTTACTTATGAGGGCCGCTGTTTTGAACTGCAAGCTTCCCTGCACTCCTACCGGTTTTCTAGTTGGGTGAACTTGGGCTAAGTTCTCTGATGGCTTCGCATCTAGTTTCTTCATCCATTAAAAAGGAGACAATACTGATATGTATCTTAGGGGGAACAAACAAGTTGGACAGTTAAAGCACAGAGGACAGAGCCTGATTAGTCACTATTGGCATTATTAGCTATAGTGCCATGCAGAAGGGCAAATACTTAAACATGCAGCATGAAGTGACTGGGCTCATTGCCCTTGAACCCTGCAAGTTATGAGCTGGAGGAGGGCTCACTTCCTTTGCGGTCTCTCTTCTTTCTTGCAAACCTTTTGGTGGGTCAGTGATGAGAGTCAAGCAGTCTGACATCTCTCCTTTTCTGTAGCATGCTGTTTACTCCACCATTGGCAAGTGAGTGCACCTGTGTGTGCACTCATGAGGCTGGATTCATGCCTGCCACCTGCTGTCCTTCCAGCCCTTTCCAGATACTGCTGGACTAATGATTCCAAAAGCACAAACTGAGATGGACCTCTCTGCTTTTGCCACCCGCCATGCGCTGCACTCACTCACTACTTGACATGTACTAGTTTACAAAACCCTAGGAACCTATGAGGTGGCCATCACCAGGTCCATCTTAATAGATGAGAGAATAGAGACTTAGACCATTCTGTATTTCTTCTGGAATGAAATCATTACTATAATCAGGGATCCAATGTAGGGCCTACTCCCTATCCCCAAGTCTTTGTCTCTAATCCTTAGGAAATTAGTTTAGCTTCTCTTGTGCTGTTCTGACTAAAACCTGAGCAGAGCCTCACTCACTGCCCCATGTGTACTGTGACCTGGCCTAGTAGATTGACCCTATCACCATGTCCTTGCCTCTGGGGCTAGATCTTGGCAATTCCTGCTGCCTGTATCTACTGAGTCCGAACTGCCTAATTATTATTAAATTTTTGAATCAGTTCAATTCTTAGTTGCTCTTCCCTTTCCCTTTCCAATCACTCAGAGCTAATTAGAAGCCCCTCCCCGTCTTAGGTAGGATTACTATTGTTATGATGAAACACCATGACCAAAAACAAATCTGGGAGGAAATGGCTTTTTGGGTTTATGCTCCATCATACGAAGTAAAAAACTCAAATAAGGTAGGAGTCTAATGCAGAGCCATGGTGGGGTGCAGTTCACAGGCTTGCTCCCCATGGCTTGCTCAGCCTGCTTTTTTATGGAACCCAGAAACACCAGCCCAGGGATGGTACCACCCGCAACAGGCTGGGCCCTCCCCCATTGATCACTAATTAAGAAAATGCTCTATGGGCTTGCCCCCAGCATGATCTTATGGAGGCATTTTCTCAGTTGAGGTTCTCTCCTCTCCTCAGATGACTATAGTTTATGTCAAGTTGACATAAATCCAGCCAGCACACTCCCTGTGCCCTTTTAGTCTACCTCAGTCTTTTCCATGGGTTCCTGTGTGGTCTCTGCAGAAGAGAATGCACCACAAACAACACTGAAGAAATTGAGCATTGCAGAACAGGTGAGTCCTGATCTGCTTTCGTGGTTGTAAATTGCATCTTTCCCAGCACAGATCTAGCAACTTCCTGTGAAGCTAGAAAGTTCTACAAACGTGTCCTGAGCACAGTGTGAATCCACACCTCAACATCAGGGAGCTGGATGCTGGGCCATGCTCTGGGTTCCCTGTGCCAGCTACTCCTCCGGGAGGCAGCTAGAACAAGCAATCTGCTCAAGGACGCATAGAACAAAGGGGCAGACAGATCTCAGCATCTCATGGTTTGGGGCAGGTCTGGAGCCCATTTGCCAGCCCTCAGAAGGCTCACGGGGCTCCTGTCAGGAGTTTCTGGGCTGCTGCATGCACCTGTGCTGCTGCTGAGACAGGAAGTGATATTTCCAGAGCCTTTACCCCCCATAACCTCAAGAAACTTTTGATGATGCTTTAAATGTCATGTGTATTGTTGAGAAGAGAAGAAAGCCAGGTGTGAACCTTTGTTACTGACATGACAAGAGTTACTTGGTAATATCACAGGAAGTCACACTGTCAAAATAATAGAGAAGGTAGTGTCTAGCTGAGGGCCACACCTTGTAATAACTGTACTTAGTACAGAAGCGTTTCCGCTGCTGTGGTTCCCTCGGAGGTGGAGCCCAAGGCTGGGGGCAGGGTAAGACACTGGGGCCTACTCTTCAGACATCCTTGCTGTTGGCACAATGCACAGAACTGCACTGAAAGGCTCCTTGTCTGGGGAGCAGCTGCCTAGATGGCAGCCGGTTACCTGAGTGTTGGCAGGGATCATACGTGATGTAAAGCATACTTTTACATTGTTTTTGCCTAAAGGATTTGTCTGCTTGGAGGATCATCTCCACATAACGGTGGCATCTGGGAGCTTGAACCTTGGCCACATCCTGCCTGTCCCCACCCCTGCACCCTTCTTTTTCATTATTGTTATTTTTTAAGACAGGGTCTCACATGTCTCAGGCTAGCCTCGAACTTGCTATATAGTCAAGGATGGTCTTGAACTTGACCTTCCTGCCTCCATCTCCAAGGTGCTAGGATTACAGGCATGCATCCCCACACAGTTCACGCAGTGGGGGATTGAACTCCATGAACTAGGCAGGGGTCTATCAGCTGAGCTACTGAGCTACGCCCTCAGCTCGTCCTGTCTTCTATTCACAGGTGTTCACAGTCTGCTCTCCAGGACACGGATCTGGCCTAGCACCAGGGATGGAAAGAGTCCTACAGACACTAGCTGGGAGAATAAGTGGAAGCTGAGCCGGAGCTGGGCTCCATTTCTCAATGAATTTGTATGTGGAGCCTGGGGAGGGGCTCCCAGCTTGTCTGTTTAGGGTCTCAGGCTGGAGAGGGTGTGGATGGCTGAGGACCTTTGCAAGCTAGGCAGTCCCGATACTACAGGAAGAAACAGCGCGCCTCTCTCATGGGAGTTTCTGCCTCTAATGCATGCCTCAGGCCCTGCCCTAGACTCAGCCTCTTGCATGAATGCCCGCCCACTTGACAGATTTACCGCAACAGTCAGCTGTTTGTTCAGCTAAGGATGGCAGGCCCAGGTGGTCTTTTACCTTGTCAGGGCATAGTTTCTCTGTTTATCCTAAATTTAAGTCTACAGCTCCAATCCCAGTCAGTCCTCCGGCCTTGTGACTGCACAGTAAAGAGTCTGCTCATAGCTGCTCAAAAGAGAGTTCCTCCCTGTGTTATCCCTTCCACCCAAACCTCCAACCTGGCTGACCTTCCTGCCTTCTGCGGCTGAGTCGAGTTTGCTCCTACTTTAGGGTCCTTGTCTTACCTTGCCCTGCTTTGGGAGCACACCTCCGTTCTGGCCAGAGCTGACCCTTTCCAGTTGGCCTGGCTCCATCTCAGACTTAACTTCTCACAAAAGCCCTTCCCCTCGTCTGAGCAAGAAATTTCCTCCAGCCCCCATCCTTCTGAGTTTTGTTTCTTAGGACACCTGCCACCACCAAATATACTCTATTTCCTTATGTGCCTTCTGACCGCCTTCTCACAACGGAGGATCCTGTGGGACTCAAGAGCGTGAGCCTAACCCATTGTAGGAGCCTAGTCAGTAAGTACACTTTCAGATTCAAAACACCATCTCACCCTCCACTGCTTGCCTGGAAATGCGGAACAGCCATCAAAAGGCCCTTCGAAAAGTTCAGACACCAGAGCTTTGAAGAGAGAGGGTCTTCTTTATTTCTCTCTTGCCAAGCTGCGGGGCAGGGGCAGGACCTTCTGCCTTGTGCTCCTCTGCAGAGGAGAGAAGAGCAGTTAGTCTCCTCTGGGCCAAAGAGGGCTCCTGCCTTCTCAGAGGACAGTACTGCTTGTGTGTGACAAGGATAGCCTGCACAGTGACAACCCACAATTCTGTGTGCTTACCTGCCACAGATTTGCCCTGGCTGCACTGGTGGTGGTGGTAGATAAGTGTGCTGCCATGCATTAAGCAACTGCCACACACACTAGGGCTGTGGGCTTTCTGTTGTCTCCTAGCTTCATCCTTGCAGACAGTGCTATGATGTAGGAATGTGAAACCTGTTCTTTTGACTGGAGAATTGGTTAAATGGCCTCCTAAGAGGCAGTTGGGAAGTCTGTGGAATCTGACTCTCAAATGCTTATTCTCAGAGTCCTAAAGCCAAGACCCCTGGAGATCAACTAACTGTCCCAAGTGGTCAATTCTACCAGAATGTGAGACTTCCCACTGCTCAAATTAGGTATTCCTGGACCACCTGTGAGCATTGGGTGCTTTACCTGTTTAAGCTAGCAGGGAAGTTATCCTAACCGGGCTAGTTGCAGTCAAGCCTGGTCTAGATCTCAGATGAAAGGAGAACATGACTTTGGGAGGCAGCTGTCCTATGGGTTAGGTGTTACTCTCTGATGGGAGGGAGGACTCTTAGGTGCTGTTAGTACATGTTCCCTCCAGCTTTTCAGCCCATGCCTATGTTGTTCTTCATGAGATGATTTAGCGAGCATCAGCCCATTTTGAAACGATTGTGTAAGTCATACAGGTTGTGGGGTCAAAGGTTATAGCCAGACAACCTGAAGAGGAATGCATGTACCCTTGCCTGAGAGTAGATTATGAGGCTAACCTCTAAACCCCAAGTGTTAGGGTTCTCCCTAGGAGGGAAAGGGCCAGCCTAGGGCACCTCTGTGTTCATTCATTACATTTTCCCATTACCGCTTCCACAGCTAAACCATTTGGCCTCTGCTCTGGCCATCCACGCCCCTTACCCCTTCCCTCTCCCCACCCCATTTCTCCATATGTTCTGTCCCCCCCACCCCACCCCACCAGGTTAATCTCACTGACATTTCTGATGGCAGCTGGGAATTAACATCAGTTAAAGAGATTATTTACCTAAAAGGGAACAGGTAGAGATATTTCTAGTAAATTCATGAGAAAGAAATTAAGGTAAAGTGAAAAGGCCAGGCTGACTCCATGACGGGTTTCAAATTGACAGTTCAGGAGAGGAGGCCTAAATCTGTTTCCAAGACCTGGGCAAGTCCAGGCCTTGCCACCAGCCTGAGGCAAGGACATGGATCAGCACCAGTTTCCAGATCTTCCCAGCACCAGTTTCCAGCCCCCATGTCCTAGTAATAGGGTGTCCCTAGAGATGGAGCAAGATAAAGGTCACCTACTCCTGAATCCCCTAATGTGCTTTTAATCAGGCCTTCGAGCTCGCTTGGTTGTCTCTCTGTCTTGGTAATGGGAGACCCCAGCATGCTGGATTTCTGCAGAATAAAACACTCTTTGCATTTACATACTATTTGAATCCAGGTATCACTCTTTGGTGAATCATGGACCCTTACAAAAGGACTTTTTGACTTTTACTTTTTGATCCTGGGTAATTTCAATCATGGTCAATCTGGAGGTGCTGATGCCTGCCAAAACAGAGCAAAGCCCTTGTGTTGTTAACATGACATGCCTCAGCGTCTGAGGACTGACCTAATTACTGCTGCATCCATCAATCTAGGCAGAGTCCCGTAGGCAGTTACCTGGGTCACTAACAATCTGTCTTAGCGTTGACAGTACCAGCTGGTTAGTTAATTCATTAGTCATTCTCCAGAACTGAGTTTGAAGCTCAAGCTTTGCTCTTCTATCACCAAACTGAACAACACCCTCCTCACTCATGCTGCCAGTTCTGTTTATTTTCTGTTATCACAGGTGCATGGTTTCACTTTCGGTCCCCAGCCTATCTGGTCTATAACCTGGGCCACCTTTTTCCACTCTCACACCGCTGGGCTCAGATAGGATGCTTCAGCTTCTTCTCTCACTCAGTCAAGTCTTCTAGAAGATTCCAAATCCTGTCAGTCTCTGCAGTGTGGCCTGAGTTAAAGTACAGATGGAATTGTGGATGCTCTTCTCTCCCTCAGCATCCTCGTTTTCAGCATCTTGAAACTGTCTGGGATGTTCTCCCACGCCCAAGCCTCTCACCCTATAATCTAGTCATGGGTCTGTTGTTATTACTGTTGGTTTTGGCTTCTGCTTTCTCCTATACCTGCCTTCTCTAGCTACGTATGAGCCACCTCTTCTGCAAAGTCCCCTTTCATTCTCTTAAGATAAGTCTATTGCTTGGTCTTCTGTACCCTCAGCATGTCCGAAGCAGTCAGCCATATGCTTATTGTTGGTCTGGCTGCCAGTTCACAGAAGTCAGGAGTGCGCTCTCTGTCACTAGTGTCAACAGATTGGCTCTAATTTGCCCTAGAACTGGGCTTATGATAGTCCCGTGGCTTCTGTGTGTCCTGCAGTCCTTGATCCCCCCACCCCCACCCCTTCAAAGGGTGTTGAGGATTTCCCTAGAAACAGCCGCTTCAAAGCCGCAAAGGAAAAAAAGAAATCTAGCTAAATGAGGCAATGTTAATGTTGCTTCCTTCTGAGGATGCTTTCCTGTCCCCCTGCACCTGTGCATGGCCTCCAGCCAGATTTTGACACTTAGCTATTGAACAAACCAGCAGTTGCAAGCAGAGTCACTAAGGAGAGGTAAGGGTGCCCAGAGAAGGTCGGAGAGAGCTGACCTCTGACCCCAGCCCCACTTGGGAGGAAGGGCAACCAGCAGTCCTTACTGGAATGATTCCCTCTCTTAATCGACCCTGACCCAGGGTCGGGTAGTTCCTCCACCCAGAGGTTTTTGTCTTTCTCCAAAGGCCAGAAACACTTTGAATTCTCACTATGCTCTCTAGAGTGACCTGGTGCTTAATTTTCAGGGTTTTTTTTTTGTTTTTTGTTTTTAAACACTGACGGGGCTGGAACCCAGGGCTTACTGTTCTGCTATTGACCTACCTCTTGCAGGCTACAGGCTTTCTTTTTTACTTTTAAATTTTCCAGGTGCCCTGGGTTGCTCTTCCCAGTGGGAGTCCTCCCCTAAATCCTAGGCAATTTGCATTTTCTCAAGGACCCTTTGTGGCAGGTAGGTCCTTGCCTCTCTCAAATGACCTTGAATAACACTGCCCTCTGCACCCTTTCTGGCAGCCACAGGAAGAACGTCCTGCCTGCTGTGAGTCTGGGGCCTTTAAGAGCAAGGCAGGAAAAACAAACAGTCTGTCCTTATTCACTCATTTCTGGTGACCAGTGGATTAGGCATTTAGAACTTGGATTTGCAATTTGTGAATTGATTAAACAAGGAGACTTTACTGAGCGGCTACCATGGGCCCAAGTCTTTCATGCCTCTTTTAACCGAAGAGGAATCTGAGTTACGACAAAGTTTGGCGCACTTAACTCCCAACCAGACACCCACCCCCACCCCCAGGGGCTCTTTATTCGCGCTGAATCACGGGCCTGACTGTCGCCCAGAGCAGAGAGGGCGTCTCCTGTGGCTGGTGGATTTTTACTGCTTCCTTTTCATACTTATTCACCTCTGTCTGATCTCAGTCCTCGCCTGGCCACTCCTGCATGCCCCACAAACACGAAAAACCGCTGCCCTTTTCTCAGCCATTAGCAAGCAGGAGAGAGGCGTGCTTCCCATTGAGGGCTGCAGCCGTGATGTAGTGGGGATGGGGACGCTGAGAGGTAGCCTCCATTCACCAGGCCTGAGTCCACCGGCTCCCTCACCAGGCCTGCATCTCTTGAGTCTGGTGAAAAGAGAAGGGGGGGGGGGGGGAGGAACACCCTCCTGGGAGGCCGATCCAGGGGCTTTCTTTGCCTTAGCGCTGTTGTCTAGGCTTGCCAAGTCCCACGAGTTGGCAAACTGGAGAAGAGCTTTCAAAGCCGGCCTTCGCCCTCCTTGGCAGATGCCTCAAAGCCGTCTTGCTATGCTTTGCCTGTGCCTGGGAGTCTGTTCAGGGCATTTGTTCACACGCCTCAGTGGGGACATCCCTGGAGGCGGCTCACAGAGGCACAGTGGGAGCTCAGCTGGATGACCCTTGAGGCAGGACCACTTGGGTGGGCGTCAGGAACTGGGGCCAGGTGGCTTGGGAGGAGCAGAACGCCAGAATGGGCAAGGGAGATGCTAGAAGTGTTCGAACTCCTCGGGAATAGTGTTTAAGGACTGGGAAGCACTGCCCAATAGTTAACTTTTATAAGCTGTAGGCAGAGCACTGATTTTCTATTTCTGTTTTGTTTTAGTTATCCTGTTTGATGTAAAATCATAAATATCCCAGGACATAGAAATGAGTCCCCAGGACCAGACAGAAAGGAAGATGGCCTTGGAAATTACTGGCCTCAAAACGTTTTTCTAAAGTGTCATTTCTGGATATTCACAAAACTTTAAAATGAGGCTCTTTAAAAAAGCCAGGCATGGTGTGGCACCTTTAATCCCAGCACTCAGGAGACAGAGGCAGGGGTCTCTGTGAGTTCCGAGGATGGCCCAGGTTACAGTGAGTTCCAGGACAAACAGCTACACAGTGAGAATCCTGTCTTGAACAACAGATAGACAGACAGACAGATGGACAGATGGATGGACAGATGGATGGGTGAGTAGGTGGGCAGACAGAAGACTATCTGGTGCTTATGTGAACATGATTAGTGTCAGAGCCCATCCCAGACATTACAGGTAATGGCCCAACTAGGGTTGCCAATCAAAATGCCAAATACCATTTCTGTTTCTAGAAACACAGAGCATCTGGGCTGGTCTGTCAGTACAATGACAGAGAGTCAGCCCCATAGGAGTGCAGTGACAGCCAGCCCATGGTAACACAATGACAGAGAGCCAGGCCATTCCTTGTCTCTGACAAACTTTTTTTTTTTAGTCCCAGTGAACTTTTGTTGAGATAAATTAACAACAACAATTAAGATTTTTACCAGTGATCTTTAATGTGCATTCTGTTGTTACAGGAAGACCACTCAGACAGTCTCTAGTGAATTGAAAGTAACACTCAGTTACACAGAGCCCAAGTGTAGCTCCAAGAGTTTAGGATAAAGGGTTTTTAGGGCAAAAACTACATCCCGGTATCCCTCTTAGCTGCAGGGGAAGTTTTGCACAAGCAAGCAGTTTAACTGAAGTTAAGATAAATTAGCCGGGACACCTTGATCTCGGGTTCCTAGAATAGAGTTGGGTAATTCTCCACAGGCTTCCCATCAGGGAGATCAAATCTAGTTAAACGTAAAATGTCCACAGCAAGAATACAAGGTGGAGGACCTTCTGCACCTCTGCCCGGTCATATTACCTCAGAAAAGACTGGTCTACAGGCAACACAGCATGACCTGGCAAAAAGACTCTCACCAGTGCTCTTGCTTATTAAGCAGAAAGGTAATCTTTCCTCCCTAAAATGTTTTTAAAAATCAAGTTCCCACAGTTTTCTTTGGCACTGGTCCTTTGTGGCTAGGGCATTAGAATTTTCTTCTAGTTTTAATGAATAAAAAGTACAATTTTTTTTTCAAGTTTGCTTTTGTTTCAGAAAAGATAAGTGACTATTTTCTTCGGGTACCTGTCCCCAACAAACTGGTCAAAATCCAGCACCAGCCAGCCCTGTTACTCACCCTTACTCACTAGTAGAGGTATTTGATAGCACAAGAATACCCATTTAATTACATCCATCTTTTAGGATGCCTTGACTTTGCCTATTTATTTATAAAAAATGTTCATAAACTATAATTGAACTAGTGTAAGGTTTGTATGCTCTCTTTAATTTAAAAATTATTATTATTATTATAGATTTATTTATTCCATGTATATAAGTACACTGTAGCTGTCTTCAGACACACCACAAGAGGGCATCGGATCCCATTACAGATGGTTGTGAGCCACCATGTGGTTGCTGGGAATTGAACTCAGGACCTCTGGAAGAGCAACCAGTGCTCTTAACCTCTGAACCATCTCTCCAGCCCCTTAAAAAATTATTTTATGTGTATGAGTGTTTTGCCTGCATGTAAGTCTGTCTACCATGTGTGTGTCTGGTGTAAACATCAGATCGCCTGAAACTGAAGTTACAGGCAATTGTGAGCTACCATGTGTGTGCTGGGAATTGAACCCAGGTCCTCTAGAAGAGCAGTCAGTGCTCTTAACTGTTGAGCCTTCCCTCCAGTCCCTTGAATGTTTTCTATCCAGCATAAAAATAAATTTTATTTAAAAAAATTAAGAAGTTAATTTATTTTACATGTATAAGTGATTTGCCAACATGAATGTATGTGTACCTCATTCATGCATAGATCTACAGAAGTCAGAAGAGGGTGTCAGATTCCCTGAAACTGGAGGTATAGGTGGTTGTGAGCCATCATGTGGGTACTGGGAATTGAACCCAGATCCTCTGCAAGATCAACTAGTGTCTTAACACCTGAGCCAACTCCCCAGCCTCTTGACTGCTTTCTATAAAGCATAGAAATGAATTTTATTTTGATCTTGTAAAAGGTAAATTGGTAAATTATTTCTGGAATAGGGAAAGAATATTGAATGATTGCTGTCTTGAACAAGCACCTCTACTCAAACCAGCACACCAAACAAGAACAGAACACCTTTTGTATTGGCTTTGGGTCCCCCTGCCCTGCCCTTAAGTTGATTTGCTTATTGTATTTCAAACTTGCTGTTTGCGAGGAATGTCCAAATTGGTTTGCCTCTGTCGCGTATTTACAAAGAAGGCCATGGGGCCGGTTCACAAGCAAGCAGCCCTGGAAAGACAATGTCCTTTCCTTCCTGAGACAGATATTTCAGGATTGAGGAAGCAGGGTTTCCTGTGTTCTCACAAGGGGCTGAGAAAAAAGAAAGCCGGGGCAATTTCAGAAAGAATTCAGCCTGGGCTAAACAGGAGACATGCTTTGGTGCACAGCTCTCTCCTACAGGGAGAGGCCTGCCTAGCCTGGGGGCTGCAGGCACAAGAGGAAGTAAGGCTACCATTCTAGCTGGACAGTTCTCTGGAAGCCTGATATTCAAGGCAGGGCTCACTGGAGGTCAGGACTTCCTTCCCTCCACCCATCTCCTGGGCCAACCCCCACTGCTACACGCTTTGATCACACAGCAGTTGTGTCTCCTGTACTCTTTCTCACCAAAGAGCATCAGGAACTTTGGCTCCCTCTAGAAATGTTTACGTAGTTTACATTGAGCTTCCACCTTGTTTCTGTGTTCTGCAAATGGCAAAGCGATCCCAGTCAGGCTGTGTGTGATCCCGTCAAGCCATGCGCAATCGCGTCAGGTCAGCTTTCCTTCAATTTCCTTTTACGTTTGTTTTTCATTTTTTATTAATAAGTTTTTAAGTTAGCGTGCAGAATGTCAATATAAAGTTAACATTAAGCTATTTTCATTTTTATGTGCCATTCTTATACTTTGCTTAATTCCTTCCCTTCTGCCAGTGGCCTCTATGTCCCCTCTACGCCTGTTGTCTTGTTCCTGTCTCCTTCCTGTCCTGCCTCCGGGTCCCCATTTCAAATTCACTTCATACATGTTCCATTAGTTTCTCTTTTATTTTCCCTCTCTAAGATCTTCTATTCCAACTCTCATGCTGTCTTTTCCAGTTTCAACGCAAACGTGGGTGCACACACACATATACACACACACTACGAAATTAAACCTGAGCTCCACATATGAGAGAAAACATGACATCAGTTTTTGTGAGTTGGCTTCTTTCACCTAACATGATTCCCAGTTCCATCCATTTTCCTGCAAATCCCATGATGTTATTTTTAAACTTTTTTTCTGTTTTTCTATTTGTTTGTGTGCTTGTTTTTTTGAGACAGGATTTCTCTGTGTCTTCCTGACTGTCCTAGAACTCACTCTGTAGACCAGGCTGGTCTCAGACTCAGAGATCTGCCTGCCTTTGCCTCTGGAGTGCTGGGATTAGAGGAGGGAGCTGCTATGCCCAGTGATTTTAATTTTTAAATTAGCATTTTATTTTGTCTTGGTTTTTGAGACAGGGTGTCATGGACTGCAGACTTGGTATGGACCTGAGGATGACCTTGACTTCTGATTTTATGTCTTGCAAATGCAGAGATTACAAGAATATGCCAACGTGGCTAGTTTTGAATTTATTTCTCATTAAAATCATTCGTGAAGTTAAACAACAATGACAAAACCCTTACCAAATGCAAGGAATAATGATGATATTAATAATGTGTCCATGAAACAGGAAAAATGCAGCAACAAAATAACAGAAAGTGGCTGGGGGTGAGGGTAGGGGTGGGCTGCAGAGGAGAGAGTAATGACAAACTCATTACGTTTTTATCTTTCTTAGCCCGAAGGTAATAGACACTACAGGAGTTTTAAAATTAATTTTCGAAATAGAAAGTTACGTGTCATCAAAATTTAGAAAATCACAACTATTATAATGAAAATTCAAATTATATAGTAAACTGGAGTGTAAGTCAAGCATTGGAAATGAACAAAACCTTTAAAATAATAGAATTATGAGGAATAGATTATAGTTATACACATAAGAAAGATCATTTATTAAAAGAAATAACTCAAAATTGGTTTTAGGAAAACCCGCTTAATACAACCATGAACCGTCCTAAAATATATATCTAAAAAAGTCACTCAGAATCAGAGATAGTGCTTGAAACCCCAGAAACCTCTCCCTAATAGTGGAATTCCAGGCACTGTGGCATTTGGGAGGGGGAGATATTTTTGGACTGAGCTTTCCCTGTCTCTAAAATCAGACCCTGCGGTTGCCAGCTCACAAGACCAGCCTTGTGTGCCTCGGGGTTTGTTCTGGATTGAGCTTTCATGGGGCAGGGCTTGGGGACTCTTTGTCTAATTCCAGGCATTGCAGAGAGGGATCTTTGTGAGGACACGCTCTCTGTTGTGACAGAAAGTGGGTGGCTGGGAGCACTTGCTCTCTGCAGTTACTAAGTAGAGTGGCTGCCGAAGAAGCCTCCGAGGACATTCTGGTAACTATTTTGAGCTTTGAGTGGGCTATTTGATATAGCCAACCATTTGTATTTAACAGGCCATGGCTTGATTTACCAGGATTTTCCTATGTGTCATGCCCACTGAGAACTGGAGTCAGGCAACCTTGGGTTAGAAAGCCAGCTCTCCTAAGCACTGGCTGCACGCCTTGGGAAAATGACTCAAGACTCTCTGCCTCTGTTATCTCATCTGTAACACATGCTCACTGTTCACACATTTGTCCGTTGGTAGGAGTCCATCGTTTCTCACACGCTTACCATGTGAGAGCCTGTTCTGGATGTTTCTTTTTGGATGAGAACTCCTTAGATTGTATTCTAGTGGAGCATGATAGAAAAGTAGGCACAGAAGTCAGAAAATAAATTCGTAATGTATCAGGTGGAATAGGAGATGAAGGAATAGGGCCACGGCAGCCAGACAATGTGAGCACGTGTGTGCACCGGTTGCTTGTGACAGGATGAAGGAAAGACTGTCTGAATGAACCATGTGAGCTACAGGAGACGTGGAGAACTCATCCCTGCAGAGGAGAAGGCAAAGACTGCAGTTTCAGACAAGAGGTTAAACTGCGAAGGTAGGAAGGGGGTGGTTAGGAACTGGGGACTACTTTCTATGAGATGTCTCAGGCTAGGCTAGTCCAAAGTAAGGATTTTGGATTCTGTCTGGAGTACACTCAGAAATCATGGAAGGTTCTGAGCAGAGCATTGGTAACTCTGCTTTCTCCTCAGGGAGGATTATTATTCTGCTGAGGGTTAGATCCTCCCAAACAGAGCACTCCTTAACAACCAATCCCAGGGCAAACTGATGAGGCAAGGGGTGGTGCCTTGAGCATCATCAGAATGCAGTGTGTGCTGATGCCACTGGAGTTTAGGGCGGACGCCCACTGAGTGTTCTAAGAAACCAGAATCTCAGTCACCCATCCCATTAACGAGAGAGGTAGTAGTGAAGGGAAGAGAGAGGAGATGTGGTACACTGGGAAGAGGGGCAGATGCAGCGACCCTAGTCTGTCTCTGGCTACTGACATGAGCTTTGAACAGAGAACAACCGGGGTGCAAGCCAAGAGGAATGCATTCTCAAGCATTCCTGGCCGAAGTGTGGTCTGGTTGAGCAATATTTCACTTCTTGGGCTACAAGGTGGCTCAGAGAAATTCCTATTGCTTGAGATAACAGTATGCTTTCTGTAAGGTAATTGTGGTTACAGCCCGACCATCATAGATATTTGCCCTCATTTGAGGGGCTGGTCTGTCTGGTCACTCATGCTTGAGGGGTAATTTAAATCCTTTGTTATAAAGATATTTATCTGTCAATTCGGTCAGTTCCTGGGATTTAGGGTGACTGCACATCTTGATACCTTGTCTCTCTCTGTGTGTATGTGTGTGTGTGTGTGTGTGTGTGTGTGTGTGTGTAGGCCCAAGTGTGGAGTCAGTGCTTCTTAGCAAAAGCAGCTTTTACGTGCTTGCTATGTGTTAAGTGGCTGTTTGATTCACTTAACCTTTCTGGGTCTCACTTGAAAAACTGAGATGATGGGAGAATTTACAGGATGGATGGCTGTGGTGGTAACACTGTAAGGTCTTAGCATAGTACTGACTGAACATACTCAGTACACATCAACAGCGTTTTCATGCCGTGTGAAGTGTCTGTCGGGCATTATGGCCTCCAGATGCTATCAGTGGGGAGCTTTGAAGAGCAAAGTCCCCACATTTGTGATGTCATCACAGAATATAACTTCCAAGGAGAGAGAGCAGATGACCTCATGGTGGAAGGTTCAGGGCTCTAAGTACCCAACCTCATCTCCCCCCCACCCCCCTTCCTTGGGCATCTTCAGGTTTACAGATTGGTATCCAAATGTCTCAGAACTTGAGGTTTCAGGCTAGGAAAGGCCTTTGCACTCTATGGCTTCAGCAGACATCTGGGCAGCCTGGGGCCATCTTGATCTCTGGGTATCTGGGGGAATCTGATGGTACAATTTCTTCTTCATCTCCGTCTCCGTCTCCTCCTTCTCCTCTTCCCCCTCCTCCTCTTTCTCTTCCTCCTCCTTCTTCTTTTTCTCCTCCTCTTCTTCCCCCTCCTCTTCTTCTTCTTGAGACTCTGCTCAGTTCTGGGTCCCACAGCATTGTATAGGGCAACTCTGAATGACCCCTGGGTGAGGAGCAGAGACCAGCTAGACCCATCCTGCCCACCAGCAGGCATGCAACGCTGTCATCTGCTGGAGTGCCCTCCACAGAGACTGAAGCTTAAGGAGAGTCAGACTACAGATTTGGTTGAAACCCTTGATGTCATCTGATTGATGAGGATGGCGTTTGTTCTATGGATCTTGGAGCCAGGAGACCTGATTTTGAATGTTACTCCATTACTTCTCAGTTAGATCCTGCTGGAACATTGAATCCATTCAGACGGATGCTTCAAAGGTGAAATGGGACCAACAACAGTGTCCACTGGCAGAGTGATTCAGGGATAAAAGAAGTAAAGCTTGTACAGTACTGAGCACAGAGCAGGGTTCAGGACGCGAATCTTGCATGGTGGCACAGGGTGGAAAGAGGGCTATATGCTGTCAGTTTGCCCAGGTCCCTTTTCAACATGGCCCCTTCTCCTAACCTACCTCCAGTACCCAGTGTGGCAGAACTGAGACACCAGTTCCTATAGCATCATGAATGGGCAGCCTGCTTAGCGAAGACTCTTTCAAATGGAGTAGGGTAGGGTCTAGGAATCTGCATTACAAATAAATAATGTGGTGGGCAGTGGTGGCATCCGCCTTTAATCCCAGCACTTGGGAGGCAGAGGCAGGCGCTTTTCTGAGTTCAAGGTCAACCTGGTCAGCCAGGGCTATAAAGAGAAACCCTGTTTCGAAAAACAAAAACAACAACAACAACAACAAAATGTGATTCTGTCCCCATGGTCCAGAGGCCTTTCTTCAAGAAACCCTAGTCTCAGGAGCTGGAGGTTATTTTGTTTCCTCTAGTTTTTGTCTGTTTTAAAGAAACAGTCTTTGTGTGTATGTGTGTTTATAAAAAGAAAGAGAAACCAGGTATATGTTTGGTGACAGTGCAGTAAGGTGTGGGGGAAGGAGATGCCTCTGTGGGCCCATGCTGAGGCATCCCTTCCCCCTGAAGGGCCAGCCACAGGACAGTATAGTATAGAATAGAGTTTATTCAGGACGTGGGGAGGGGAGTTGAGAGGGTAGGGGAGAGAGAGAGAGAGAGAGAGAGAGAGAGAGAGAGAGAGAGAGAGAGAAGAGTAGAGGCTAGACGGGGGGGGGGGGGGGAGGGAGAGAGGGGGTAAGGAGCAGAAGCAAGAGCAAGGGAGAGAGGAGGAGGCAAGCAGCCCCTTTTATAGTGAGTCAGCACACCTGGCCGTTGCCAGGTAACTGTGGGGCGGAGCCTAGACTAAATGCCAACGCGTGTAGCTCTGTAACCGTGGGTGGCCTTGAGTGTGATATGTAGACCAGGCTAGACTCAAATTTAGCACAAACCTCTTGCCACTAAGCTGGGATGACAGGTGTGTGCCACACCCAGCAGGGCTGCAGGAGTTTGACACACTTTTTTTATCTTTCCGATTTAGTAGGAACTGAAAACACGCAATCAGAATAGTCACTCAAACCAACTAGGCCTTCAAACAGAGCTCTGTAAAGCAAGCTTTGGGGCTGTTCTCAGGCCTACAGGAAGTGCTGTGTTCTTTCCACACACATGTTAGTCTACAGCCTTCCTGTGTTCTGCCTCCTCCCGATGCCTCTTCTTGGCTGCAGCCCTGACTCTTCCTGGGGAGATACTGGTTTTTTAAACTCCACAGATGACTGTTGGTGCCACCAAGACCTTGTTTCCCTCCATTGCCACCACTTGAACTCAGTTGCTCAGAAGAGGATCAGTCTCAAACTTCTACTTCTCCCTCCTAGTCAATTAATTATTCACTAAATGTCTCCAGCTCTTTCCTCTTAGTATTGCCAAAATCAGGCCTCTTGGCTGGCTGGGTGCCACTTTAGTGACCCTAACCCAAATAGGTTTTACCCGCTTACCCAGCTTTACTAGTGAGCTTGAAACCGTGGTTGGTAAGTTTGTCCCTTGCCTTAGATCATAATGCACACAGAGCTCCCACCCTGAGACTCAATGGAGATGCTCTGGCTCTGACCGAACTGAGTCAGTACTAGGTTTTTTTGACTCACTGGGTTGTCTCCTTTAGCTGTCTGGGGGAGTAGTTGTGAAGAGATTGCCCCGCCCCCCATGAGCCTTCGGGGTAACCTTCTCTGGTTCCCTTTTTCTTGTCTCACACCTGAGCTGACAGACATCATCGGGGCGGTGCACATGTGCACAGCTTGCTCCTGTGTCTTTGCATGCTCACTTGCTTTCTAGTTCTCAGAGCTTTTGCTTAGCTCAGAACTGAATTGAGAAGAATGCATTTCCCAAATGTTTCAAATATAGCATGTTTTGTAAAGAGCTGTTTTTCTGGTTGGTGAGTCTACATGTAGCCTTTGTGCTGTTGGTGAGAGGGTTGTGTGTGTGTGTGTGTGTGTGAGACATGCAGCCTTGTGACCAACTCAACTTGTGCGTGCCCAAAGTGAGAAAATTTTACGCCAGTGATTTTGCTTCATATGACAAAAGACCCAGTCGTTACTTCGGAAGTCAAAGTTAGCCTTTGGTTTAGAGTAGACTGACATCCTTTCTCCCTGGGTTTCAGAGACATTAACACCTTCGGGAAGCTGGAAGGCAGCTCTGGCTACATTTAGCATAGTACTTAACATTTCTTTTCGAAGCCGAGGTAAAAATGTAACCTGGGGAGGTGATGCGGCCTGGCCAAGGTCATGTAAATGACCAGCCCCCGTACCCGGGTTTTGCTTTGTCAGCTTGAACCTGGTTTCAGTCATCTGCCCCACTTTGCATGTTTACCTATGACCCACTATCGGCCTTCTAAGGAATGTGTCTCCACGGAGGGTGACAGAAGCAGTACTTGGGATGGAAAAGACTAGGGAACAAATGGAGAGGGGGAGGAGGGAGCCAGCACTGGAGAGCAGGAAGGATGCTACCTGGAGGTGGGGGTTGGGGTGGGAGTGGCCCCGAGGAGAGGCTCTGGAATGTGAATTTACAACACACAGGTAGAATCTTCTTTTGAAAGGCTAACAATTTGGCTTGGCTGGTGGCTCTAGAAGGAGATAGGAACAGCCTTACACTTAGCATTTTAGACTAACTTCCTCCACTCTCTTATCTTCCCAGCTTCACAGCAAACAATGGGCTATTGACTAAGCATCCATAACCTTGGGTGTTCTCCGAGAGAGGCCAGCCAGAACACCAGCCCCTCTGGCTTTTGCTCCAGCTCCTAACCTGTACTCCGTCTACCAGAAAGAGGAGACCTGGGGAGTCTTGCTGTTTCTCATGTCCAGGTTCTAAGGTGCACGTAGCTGGGCCAGAAGACCACAAGCTCATAAAGTGCTTGTCCATGCATTTCTATACACGTGTGCATAAGTGCGTGTGTGTGCACTTACATACAAGTGCGAGCCCTTATGTGTGTGCATGCATGCATGCATGTTGGTGTACGTATAAGTGAGTACATGCATGTGAGTGTGTATAACACAGGGTGGAAGTATACAAGCCTATCAGTGTGTACTCTTTAGGGAAGAGATGAGAACAGCTCCAGGGCTAGTCCCCAAACTCCATACCTAGGTAATAAAGAAATCAACCACTTTAAAGAAACCAATTCACTTTAAAGTCCGTAGAGAGAGCTGCTGCATGACCCAGCAGATCCGTTTTGGAACCTATGAGAAATGGTATTGGATCGCTTCCAAAAGAGACCCCAATCTCACTGATCGGCTCAGCCTTTTGCTACAGATGGAGAAAAATCTTGACAAGCTTTAAAGGTTTTGGAAGGTAGCTGGAGAGTGTGTGGATCACACAGGGAACTCTTGCAGGGGTCCCTAGTCTGTCTGTCACACGCTGTAAAAAGCTACCAATGGCTTATTCTTTTCTATAGCATTTCTAGATCTACTTTGGGATGGTACAGAGCAGAAACCACTGGCCTGATGCACAGATGGCCAGAGGTGTGTGCAGAGAAAGCACGTCAACTTCTACTTAGAATGTTTCTCTCATAATTTCAGTTTGTAGAATATATTTTATGGTATCCGCAATATTTTAATGCATACAGATATAATTTATAAATATACATCTTTAAAACTATTTATTATGTTGTTTTAGGCATTTTGGTACTTTGCCTGCATGTCTGTGTACCACATGTATTCCTGGCACCTGTGGAGGCCGGAAGAGGGAGTTGAGATCCCTGGGACTGGAGTCACAGACAGTTGTAAGTTGCCCTGTGTGTGCTATGAATCAAGCCTGGGTCCTTTGCAAATGCAGCAAGTGCTCTTACCCAATGACCCATCTCTCCAGTCCTATAAATCATGAATATCTCCATACATTTTACCCCCAAAAAATGTATTGAGGTCTGGGGAGATGATTCATTGGGTAAAATGCTTTCCATGCAAATGGGAGAGCCTGAGTTTGAACTTCCAGAATCCATATAAAGCCAAATGTCTGTAAACCCATATAAAGTCAAATGTAGTACTAGGTGTCTGTAATCTCTTATGGTGAGGTGGAAGATAGACAAGGCAGAATCTTTGGAATCTTGGGAGTCAGCTAGCCTGATGCATGAAGTGCAAAACAAGACATCCCATATTTAACAAGGAAGACAAGGACTAACGCCTGAGGCTGCCTTCTGACTGCCATAAATGTATACTGTCACTTGCATGCTGGCTTCATACACACAGGACCTCTGATACTGGAATGATAACACCCACACCTGTGGATAAGGACAGATCTTTACACAGTCCGTGGACTTGAATACTAGTTTCTTCTGTAGATTCCCTCCCAGACACACGCAGAAAGACTACTACCTTACCAGCTCTCAGGAAATCCCTTAGCTCGCTACAGTTAAGAAATAAAATTAGTCATCAAAGAGCCTTTGTCTTCATCGTTCTGCACACAAGAACCTTACCAAATATGCTAAGAAACAAACCTGGTCTTGAAAAACAGGACGTAAGAACAAACAAACAAGGTTTGTGGCAAATAAATATCTTTCCTCGTGTCTCCAGGAAATTCAGGGATGAAAGCCGGGGAACGTCGGCCAGGGCACTCAGCCTTCCCAGAATGACTTCTGGTGACTGTCACAGCCACAGAGTCCCGGCACTCAGAGATCATCTTTAGCATGAGAGATAGACAGAGGGAGAGGAAGTTTTATGTGCAAACTAGCTGTGATATGTTCATAAAAAGATAAAGTGAAATAAGGGGGTATGTTCTAGGGGTGTAGGGGAGGGGGACGCCTCAGCGGGGAGGTGTGGGGGAGGGGTGCCTCAGCGCTGAGGTGTGGGGGAGGGGTGCCTCAGCGGGGAGGTGTGGGGGAGGGGTGCCTCAGCGGGGAGGTGTGGGGGAGGGGTGCCTCAGCGGGGAGGTGTGGGGGAGGGGGACGCCTCAGCGGGGAGGTGTGGGGGAGGGGTGCCTCAGCGGGGAGGTGTGGGGGAGGGGTGCCTCAGCGGGCCTTGCCAAGGCATCCCCTCCCCCTGAGGGACCAGCCACACAACAACGACCAAGGTATAGTATAGAACAGAGTTTATTCAGGACATAGGGAGGGAAGTTGAGAGGGTAGTAGAGGCAGAAAAAGGCAGAGAGAGCAGGGAAGTAGAGAAGTAGGGGCCGGCCATGAGCATGTGGAAGGGCAGGAATGGGTAAGGGGCAAGGGGGCAAGGAGCAAGAAGGGAAGAGCAAGAGAGAAGAGAGAGCAAGAGAGGGAGGAGTGGCAAGCAGCCCCTTTTATAGTGGGTCAGGCCCACCTGGCTGTTGCCAGGCAACTGTGGGGAGGAGCATACCTGGCTGTTGCCAGGTAACTGTGGGGTGGAGTTTAGATAAAATGCTAACAAGCTGCATAAATACTGTTAAGTTTAATGGAAAGAATGACCCATCAAAGTACCATCACTTTCTCCTGTGTGCATGATTGATTTAAATGTTCTTGGAAGCTTAGAACCTTACAGGATTATTACTGAACTTGGGGGGGGGGGGGATCCCTTCATGGTTGCCAGAGGATAACAGGGAATCTTTTAAGGGAGTCCTTAGTAAGGAGTCTCACTAGTAAGAGAATTTAAGAAGATACTCAATGGAAGCTAACAACATTTTTATTAGAGTTTAAAAGAAAATCCCTGGGGGCAAGCAAGCTGTAAATCTCAGCAGCTGCCCAGAGGAAGAGAGTGGAGGAAACAGTCAGTGGCGGTGCATACCTTTTGTTGTGGTTTATGAAAGGGAAGAGAAGCCAGGGATATGTTTAGCAAAGGCAGTATGGTGTGGGGGAGGGGGTGCCTCTGCAGGCCCATGCCGAGGCGTCCCTTCCCCCTGAAGGACCAGTCACAGACAGTATAGTACAGAATAGTTCATTTAGGTCATGGGGAGGGGAGTTGAGGCAGGAAAGGGGGGGGGGAGAGGGAAAGCAGTGGGGAGAGAGAGAGGGTGAGAGAGGGAGGGAGGGAGGGAGGGAGAGAGAGAGAGAGAGAGAGAGAGAGGAGGGTGGCCATGAACACATGGAGAGAGAGGGGGGAGGGGAATGGGGAGAGAAGGGACAGAGGGAAGAGGGTAAGACAGAAAGAGCAAGAGAGAGAGGAGGGAGCAAGCAGCTCCTTTTATAGTGAGTCAGGCACATCTGGCTGTTGTCAGAAACTGTGGGGCAGAGCCTAGACCAAATGCCAACACCTATAATCTCAACACTTTGGAGGCAGAGGCAGGTGAATCTCCAAATTCAAGGCCATTCTGGTCTACAGAGTGAGTTACGGGACAGCAAAGGCTACAAAGAGAGACTCGGTCTTAAAAAAAGAAAACAAACAAAAAACAAAAACAAACAACAAAACAAAGAACAATGGGAGGGAAGAGGCGCGACTTTTGGTTCCTGTTAGTGCAGGAAGGACACAGGGAAATCTGCCTGAAGCAGGCAGCAGTAGAGTGGGGGAGGGGCTTTAGGGAAAGAGCAGGGAAAAGTTGCGTTCCTTCTGGCTTAGAACAGTGGGTGGATCCAGACCAACCTCATGGTTGCTCTGCTTGTAGGTGCTGCACTAGGGAATTCTGGGAAGGCAAAGGTCAGTATTATGTTGCAGGAAATTTTAAAAAATGAACCGGTTCGTTCCCGCACTATGCCCTGGTTCTCTCTGCCCTGGCGGGCTGGCCAGCCAAGCACTGGCGGGCAATTACTGACCTGTTTTATCTCGTGGAGACTCTGACTCAGAGCTCCACATCTCTCCACCCAGCTCGCTAGGTTCCCACTGGCAGGTCGCTATCACACCAGCCCCATGTTTCAAGACTTCCATGGTCTTTGTGGTGCACATCAGGCAAACCCACACTTTGCTGTTGTACCTTTCTCTCTGGAACCCAGAGGAACTGCAACGTGAAGGAAAACGCAACTCAAACTTAGCTCAGAAACAATGGTAACTCAGTCTCTGGGCACAACAACTAAAACCCTAATCTTGTAAGCCTAATTAAATCTAAATCCTTAAATTAAGGATTTGTGACTTAAATTAAATTAAGATTTGTGACTTTGTTGTTGTTGTATAACTGGATGATTTATTATGTTTGATTGTATATTTTAGTAGAGCCCTTAACGTGGCCAGGCATGGTAGTACATGCCTTTAATAGCACTTGGGATACAGGCTGGTGGATCTCTGTGAGTTTGAGGTCAGCCTGTTCTACATAGAGAGTTTCAGAGTAGCCAGTGCTATATTATAGAGAGAGCCTGTCTCAAAACAAACAAAAACAAACAAAACAAAACAACAAAAACCTTAAACAAAAAACTCAAAAGCCCTTAACATGAGATCTACAGTCTTAACAACTTTCTAATTCTATAGAACAATATTCTTAATTCTATGTACAATATTGTATGGTAGACCTCCAGGACTTCATCATTTCACTAAAAATAAACTCTTTGGCCAGGGATACACAGCTGCCTACTTCCAGCTTACTTTTCTAGTCTCACTTCCTGTTGCCTCTGGGCCACATTTCTATGACCCTGGACTTCCAGGGGAAGGGGATTGCTCTTGGTCTATAATTAAGAGAAGAACGGACTCAGTAACTCAGCATTTTGTTTTCTCACTTACAACTGTCTCATCTCCTGTCCCTGGGGAGTTAAGAGACGATGGAGAGATGAAGATCCTTGGATCTTCCTGCAGAGCTGACAGTGGAGTTTAATAGCTTTTTCATATGACTCCCAAGAGCTCTGCTGTCAGCCTAGGACCTGAGGGACTCCACCTACCACTGCTCCTTACAGCCAATCTTGATCCTGGAGGAGGGTCTCACCCATCTACCAGACCTCTCTTATTTACATGCCACCCAGGTATCTACTCTTTTTTCCTCTCTATGTGAGGATTACCCACTGTGAGTTGCCAAGTCTGTTCCCTAGTAAGGAATGGTTCTCAGGAAATGAGGGTCTTGTGTGTTTGATTCCTGCCCCAGTGTTTAATCATCATGCGTGTACATTTTCTACCTGTATCTGGCTCCTTCAAGATTATTCTGGCTGCCGCTGTAGCTTTGCTATAAGGTGCTCTGTGGCTAGCGACCATTTTCTTGCCCGGGGGGGGGGGGGGGGGGGGGGGGGGGGGGGGGAGAGAATCTCCACACTTTCTTCCTTCTTACCCACAATCTTCCTGTGTTCATGTGTTAATTCTGTTGTTGCTGGAACTAAATCGATGGCAAGAGACAACCATAGGAAAGGAGAGTTTCTTGACTTACACTTTAAAGGGTTAAGGAGAAAGAAATAGGAGAGCAGATAGAAAGTGAAGCTGAGTTATGAATCCTTAAAGTTCATGTCTTCAGTTAGCCTCCACCTCCTAAGAGTTCCACAGCCTTGCAAATGTTACTGCTGGGAACCAAGTATCCACATACAAGCAGGAGGTCCATATTCTAACCACAGGACTGGGTTCTTGCAAGGGACTACCAGATCCTGCTAGGATAAGGAAACTACTTTGTGTGGCCTGTGTTTCTTGGACTGATTGTTTTAAAGAAGGTGAGGGAGGCTAACCTGTCCATTATTCCCTCTTCCTGCTTCATGGAGACTCTGAATTGGGTTATGTCTGTAGTCTCTGTCTCTCTGTCTCTGTCTCTGTCTCTCTCTGTCTTTCTCTCTCTCTGTCTCTCTCTCTCTCTCTGTACCTGTAGGAGGATATTCTGGATTAATTTTTTTATTTTTTTAAATTGGCAAAAATTGCACTTGTGAAGGAGATAGCAGGATTTGCCAAACTAAGCCTCTAGAAGAAAATATAACCAAAAGTGTGAAACAAATCCACATTCAAACATTGGCAAGTGTGAAACATTGAAGAATTTTGTGTGAAGATTATATTGTCAGAGAAAAATTAAGTTAAGCCAGGCTCTGGCAAGTGTTTACAATGAGCACAAAATTGTTCAAGCTGCCGGAACATTTTTGCAAGAAGCCAAGACATCCAATTCAGCCCAGCCCAGGAATCCAGGAGGCTGAGGCTTCACTCCAGCCTCCAATATGTATGAACTTAATTGCTGTGCTGGTTTATGTGAACTTGACCCAAGAGTCATCAGAAAGGAAGGATCCTAGATTGACAAAATGTCTCATGAGATCCAGCTATAGGGCATTTTTTTTTTAACTTAGTGATTGATGGGGGAGGGACCAGCCCATTGTGATACCAGGGTATCATCCCTGGGCTGGTGGTACTGGATTCTATAAGAAGGCAAGCTAGGCAAGCCATACAGAGCAGGCCAGTAATCAGCACCCCTCCATGGCTTCTGTATCAGTTCCTGCCTCCAGGTTCCAGCCCTGTTTGAGTCCCTGTTCTGACTTCCTTCAGTGATGGAGTATGATGTGGAAGTGTCAGCCAAATAAACTCTTTCCTCCCCAACTTGCTTTGTTTCATCACAGTGATAGTAACACCAACTAAGGTAATTGCTTTGCATCCCAAGGATCCAAAAAAGATTCCAGGGCAAGAACAGGTACTTTGATGTCCTGCACATCTTACAGACAGAGAAGAAATCAAATGCACTTTAAAATATTACTGATCATCCTGATAATACAGTACACTAGGGCCCCAGATGCCACAGGAAAGAGATGGCCCCAGCTCTTTTAGAATCCACATTCTACAGACTCAACAAACCAGAATAAAAGACAACATGAAGTATACACCCTATGGGCAGAGAGGATGGGGGCCAGAGTAATAAATTCTCTTCTTCTCCACACAGCCGTTAAGGGGAGAAGAAGAATGTTGGAGAATATCTCTCACAGAAAACAAGTGGACATTTGATCTGGGTATTGAAATAAAAAGAATTTGAGAAGGATGGGAAGGAAAAGCCAAACTTTGACTGAAATTGGTATATGAGGTCATAGGATGCAAGGGAAGGATTCAGCAATGAGGCAGAGACTAAACATCCCGGGCTCCCTTCCTGGATGCTCTTCACTCCTGGGAGAAAAGAGCATGGTTTTGTACACCTACCAAAGTGTCTAAGCACCCTGGTAGGGCAGTTGCCCAGCCAAGGGCATCTGTGGATAAGCCTCTTACCTGCCTCTTTTGAGTCAGTTGGTCCCCTGCTGTTTCTACATCTTGTCATACACATTGGCCCTGTAGATATGGTGGAGAAACTTGTCGGCCTGTGTGTCAGTCACATTAATGGTGTTTGAGGGAATAGGAACCAGTGCTTCCAGTCACCTTCTCTGAAGGTGTGGGAATTACCACTGCACTGGCCATTCATCATTTGAGAATCAAGACTAAGCCCTCCCTTTGTGTGGATAGCAGATTATGAATCTCTTTTTCAGGTGTTAACAGTATTCTTTGGCTCTAGGTTCCCTTCTCTTTGGGGTCTCTCAGGCTGAAGATGTTCACTTTCCAGTGAGGTTAGCTGTTGCTGTGTTACGAGTCTACAGTGCAGCTGTAGAGGGCTTGCCCAGAGCAGCCTCTGCTCCCCACAGCTGCTCCCTGCTAGCACCAGCTGCTCTCATTATGGTGGCACACCTGAGCATCTGCCAGGGCCTCTGAAGCTGGCTAGGTTAGGGGACTACACTCTGTACTCTTCTCTCAGCGCTGATAACTGAAGTTTGCTCAAAGTGCTGAACTCACAAAATGATTCACAACGAGACTGAAGTTCTGGGCTTCTGCCTGAGTTGGGATCTTGAATTCTCTAAACCAATATTTCTGAGAATGTGAAATTGTTTATGAGCTATTAGCATTTTGGTTTGGAAGTACTTTGAAGATAGATCTTTTGGGGAAGAACTGATACCTTGACATGGCTGTTTACCTTTCTTGTTTTGTCCTTTTTTAAGGTATGCTTTTCTTAATTGCCTTGTACTTCTCACTAAGGTAATTTATGCAGAATTATACATTTTGATTATGTTTTCCAATTTTGCATGTATGTCTATATATCTATGCAGAATGGTAGGCTACATTTGTAATTCTAGCCTTGGAAGGCTGAAGCAGGATGATTGCTTGGGCTATATATTGAGACCCTATCTCAACAAAAACCAAAAGCAAGAAAAGGAATGATACATAAGAAAACAGGAGGCTGGGCAGTGGTGGGGTACGTCTTTAATCCCAGCACTTGGGAGGCAGAGACAGGTGAATTTCTGAGTTCAAGGCCAGCCTGGTCTACAGAGTGAGTTCCAGGACAGCCAGGGCTATACAGAGAAACCCTGTCAAAAAAAAAAAAAAAAAAAAAAAGAAAAGAAAAAAGAAAACGAAAACAGGAGCTCCTAAGTTTATGTTTTGTTCATGTATACATATGCCCATTTGGCTTGGTTTTACACAGATAATTAATTATATATTGGAAGGAAAGTTTACCTCGTTCTTCTATTTTACTTAGTATTGCATTGAGCATGTATACATGTACATACCCAATAAATGATGAACATGTATATAATATGACTATGAAACATGGTGTGCTGGATAGTTTTATGTCAACTTGACACAATCTAGAGTTATCTTAAAAGAGAGAATCTCAATTGAGAAAAGGCTCCATAAGATTTGGCTGTAGCAAACAGCAGCTTATGCTGGTGAGGATGTGGAGCAAGGGGAACACTCCACCGTTGCTGGTAGGAGTGTAAACTTATATAGCCACTTTGGAAATCCATATGGCAGTTTATCAGAAAATTGAGAATTGATCTACCTCAAGACCCAGATATACCACTCCTGGGCATATACCCAAAGGATGCTCCACCCTACCACAAGGACACTTGCTCAACTATGTTCATAGCAACTTTATTTGTAATAGCCAGAAACTGGGAACAACCTAGATATCCCTTGACTGAAGAATGGATAAAGAAAATGTGGTACATCTACACAATGGAATATTACTTAGCTATTAAAAATAAGGACATTATGAAGTTTGCCAGAAAATGGATGGAACCAGGTTACCAGAGTGAGGTAACCCAGATCCAGAAAGACAAACATAGTATGTATTCACTTATAAGTGAATATCAGCTATTAGTAAAAGATAATCATGCTACTATCCACAATCTCAGAGATGATAAATAACAAGGATGGCTCTAAGGAAGATGAGCAGATCTCTTTGGGAAGGGGAAATAGGATAGACTTTGTGAGTAAGGGGGGGGGGGAGGTGGGAATAGGACCAGGAGGGATTAGGCAAGAGGTAGGGGAAGGGATGGAGGGAGAAAGTCCTGGGAGATACAACAGGAATTAGGTGTCATTTGGGATGATGTGGAAACCTAGTGCAGTGGAAACTCCCTGGGATCTATGAGGGTGGCCCTCATGAAGACTCCTAGTGATGGGGGACACGAAGCCTGAACTGGCTGTCTTCTGTAACCAGGCAAGGCTTCCAGTGGTGGGATGTGAAGATGTGCTGGGTGAATAGTGGTTCAGAGTTTGTGGGAGTGGTCAACTAATGATTGGTCCAAATTGACCATGCCAGGAGAGAGAGCCCATGCTTGACAGTGCCTAGGTGGCCAGGAACCAGAGGCTAGTCACGATAGAACCAAGCAGGACTGGCACAAAAAAAAAAAAAAAAAAAAAAAAAAAAAAAGTCAATGAAATAATTCCTAATGATATATTCTGCTATACTCATAGATAGGTGCCTAGCCCAGTCATCATAAGAGACGCTTCATCCAGCAACTAATGGGAGCAGATGCACAGCCAGCTGTGGGAAAGACACATAGCCAAACATTAAGCAGAGCCTGGGGAACCTGGCAGAAGGAGATGGGGGGAACCAACGGGGTCAAGGACAGCACAAAACATGGCTCACAGAATCAACTAAGCAGGGCTCATAGGTACTCACAGAGACTGAAGAGTCAATCGGGGAGCCTGCATGGTTCTCACCTTGGTCCTCTGCATTTATGCCACTGTTGTGTAGCTTAGTGTTCTGTGGGACTCCTAACAGTGGGAGTGTGTGGAGATGTCTTTGATTCTTGCCTGCTCTTGGGACCCTTTTCCTCCTACTGAGTTGTTTCATCCAGCCTTGATATGAGGGTTTGTGCCTAGTCTTATTTTAACTTGTTATGCTGTTTTGTTGATATCCCTGGGAGGCCTTCTCTTTTCTGAAAGGAAACAGAAGAAGAGTAGATCTGAGGAAGACAGGAAGTGTGTATGTGTGTGTGTGTGTGTGTCCACACACATACACAACAATAATTATAGAAGAAGATGTCATGAATTTGACAGGGAGTAGAAGGAGTTGGAGAGACTGTTGGTTTTCTTTGATCTGATTGTGAATTTGCCCTGGTTCTTTCCTCTCAATCTTGGGTATTTTAAAGGGACTAAACTTTTAATGTGTTTAAATTTGTAAAGACTGGGATTTTAAGTTATTTATATTTTTAATTTGAGACCTTAGGGATGGATGAAAAAAGAAGGATTGTGGCTTAATGGTGACGTGTTTGTGTGTCACACTGACAAAGGGTTAATTGTGCTAAATAGTATCATGTCAACTTGACACAAGTTATAGTCATCTGATAGGAAGGAATCTCAAATTAAGAAAATGCCTCCATAAGATCCGGATGCAGGCAAGCCTGTATGTAGGGCATTTTCTTAATTAGTGATTGATAGGGAAGGCCCAGTTCATTGTGGATGGAGCCATCCCTGGGCTGGTGGTTCTGGGTTCTGTAAGAGGGCAGGCTGAGCAAGCCACAAGGAGCAAGCCAGTAGGCAACACTCCTCCATGACTTCTGCACATATACACATAAATGTAGAGTCATCCATTATAGCATGGACAATCAGTAATGGTTCTTTTATCCTTAATTTAATCACTTTATTGTCTAACTTTTTATTATTTTAATTTCTTACATCCACAGTGGAAGAAATAAGAAATCCAAGATAATATAATTCCACTGATTTCATTTACTCTCTTTATGTTGTTTAAAAGCTTCCTTCAAGATTGAAATGCTCCATTCTGCAGGAAGCATCTTAAGAAGGAAGATACAAAGCTCAAAATGGCTTCAGGAAGTCCCTGAAACTGACCAGATTCAATAGGCTATTCCTTGCTAGACTAAGCAATAAAAGCTGAGAGTCCTCCTCTTAGACAGAAGGAAACTGAACTACAAAGAAGACTCGAAGACTAGACTAGAGGCCTAGAAGAAACTCATACCAGTTGAGGAACCTGGGTAAAACACTGTCCAACCTGTCCGGCTGCCTGTAGGCTGTGCAGTGTGTGCCACGTCCCCAGCTTTGTGAGTTGTTACCAGTGCTGGAGTGATTTTTGGTGATACAGCTCTCATTTATGCTTCTATAAGTAGCCTCTCACCCACACTCCTGTATGTAACCCCAATAAAACTTACTGGCTTACCAAGTTAGACTTTGGTGGTATCCTTACTTTGGTCTGTAGTAGGAGCCCTATCTGGGATCAGTAGACATGTGTGCTCCATCTTCTCAGAAAGTTTTGAGTGTTGTACCAACACTTCAATGGGACAGTAAATTCCCATACCCACTGAGATGTTGAACCAGTATTTTTTTTTTTTTTTCTTTTTGAGATGGGAGTCTCTCTTTGTATCTCTGACTGGCCTAGAACTCAATATGCAGACAAGGATTGCCTTGAACTCATAGAGACCACCTTTCTCTGCCTCTTGAGTGCTGAGTGATGGGATTAAAGGCATGGTCCATAGGCCCAGATGTTACTGTGTGTGTGTTGCTTTGGGTTTTTTGTTTGTTTGTTTGTTTGTTTGTTTTTTAAAGATAGGGTCCTGATTTGTAAAACAGGCTGCACTTGAAGTGGAGATCTCCCTGTTTCAGCTTCCTGAGTGCTAGGTTTACAGGCATGTGCCAACACACCTAACATAATATCATTGTGATGAGCAATGTGAACCTATTGAGAAAATTGCTTCCCCCCATCACCATAGAAGTCTTCTTCAACTTGGGATTTTGTTGCTTCTCTGTGAGATTAATTTTATTTTAATATCACAACCATTTTTTAAAATGATAACTGGGAAGTAAGCACTGGGAAATACCTGATTATTTATATGTAATTAGCCCCAGGAATGGATGACAGCAATGACAGTAGCAGTGTGCCACAGCCTTTCCATAATCAGAAGAGAATTAGGATGTCATTTCCATCTTACCTAGCAATGCAGGAATGAAGCTGGGAGAGGTCGTTGTCTTGTTTGCAAATGAGAAACAGGTATAGGTGTGAGGAGACCTGCCCATGGCCGCTGAGCACTGGGAAGTCTGTTCAGTGATGGCCTGGTTGTTAGCCTAGATACCTACCTGCCAGCCTGGGGAATTGCTCAGGACCACAAGACATTCAGAAGAGAAGCTTGGCTGTTTCTTGGTTGTTGTAATGTAGGGGCTTCTAAATGTATGCCATTGCTTTGCAAGCTTTATAAAACTGGCTAGTAAAATTGATCCCACATACTCTGAATGGTACTTTCTATAAATGGGCAACTGGGCCAGAAAATGGTCCCAATTATATCAAAACCAGAAATCTTTGCTTTGCAACCATGTGAGTCAGGTAGTTCAGCTTGCAATCGTGACTGTCTATCGAATGATGGCTTGTCATTATGAAAACAAGGAAAGATGGTACTACAGAGAGACCTTTGCATCATCTGTTGGAGCTAGGTTGCATTACTTTCAAACAAAAATCCTTATTCTTATGTGGATGAGTGCTTTGCTTGCCTGTGTGTGTGTGCACCATGAATTTGACTGGTGCCTGTGGCGGTCAGAAGAGAGTGTTGGATCCACCGGCACTTAAGTTATAGATGGTTGTGAACCACCACATAGGTGGTGAACTAAAGTGAGCTTGGTGAGGTCTTCCTCCATCAAAGACGGGACCTCCAGTTCCCAGATAGAGGCCTGCAGCCAGCACAGAAAGGAGTTTGGCATGTTTTTTAATTGAGCTCTCTTGTTAATAACATCATGTTGTAGACATTGTTTTCGAGAAAGCAACATCTTGAAGTGTGAGAAGACCAGGGTTGCAAAGTACACACAAACCAAAAACCTCTGTTAGCATGTAGATTGAGACCACATGGCAGCATTTTGAAGGCCACGTTACTTGGTATAATGCACAGTGCAAGCTTTATGTTCCTGGTTCCCAGCTCACTGTCTCTGGTACTCCTTAGCGAGGCCATCAGGGACCTTTGTTAAATTCCTGATGTCCAAGGTTTCTTTGGAAATTAGGTTTCTCCTCTTGGATTTATCTGCCACACTTGAGTCAGCATTCTACCTAAATGTAGAAACGTGTGGGGAAGGGTCCCTTCATTTTCAGGTACAGCAATTAAATCCAGACCAATATAACCTTAGTAGCTCCAAGCACTTGGGTTATACGTCTATTTTTTAGACGGTGTGATAGTACTATCCCAGAATTACCCTTATGACATGGATTACCTTAACTTCTTCAGCCTCTTCTTGGATCCCTCACTACACCTTCTGCTTCAGACTTGGGTCATCCATTCTTTATCCGCCATCTGAATTGCAACCTGTGGACCATCAATGAATATTAGCAAAGCCTGCTTGCCTCCACAGGCGTAAGGAACATGCTCTCCTCTGACTGTGAGAGACGCCCATTACATATATGCAGCTGAAAGGTCTATACTCAATTGACATTTAGCTAATATTTATATGAAGACATCTGATATTTATGTAAAGGTTCTTTACAGTGGTTTCCCATGTGCTCCTGGTTCTGGCAATGCTGCCAGGTACAGAGCACCCGTGTCTAATGAGGGAAACAGACTGTTTCAAAAACTTGTGCAAATTTACACAGCTGCTGAGCAGGTGAGCCGTGAAAGAATCCGCAGTCTTCCGATAGATACAAAGCATTTTCTTAGCACAGGAGCAAAGGTTTGGATGAAAAGGGCGTACAGGTAATATCTCTCCCCTGCTGTAGTATGAGGTAGCCCTGTAGAGGCTCTTATACCTGGGCTGGCCCATGGAGTGAAGGGTGAGGTTTTACACTGCAGGAAACACTCGCCTTTAGCCACTGTTCAGAGGCTAATCCAGGTAGAGAAGCACAAGATAACAAGGTGTTACCACAAATGTTTGCTCTACCTTCAGATCAGTCTGTTCCTGATTGTGTCTTCTGGTCCAGAGGCAGGGGAAGTGAGGCACAGCTCAGCAGGAGCACAGAAGGCACAGGAGGCACAAGAGGCTGCCACAGCTCTTGGGAGGGAGGAGGGGGGCTTTCAGGATTTAGGGATTTGGGGTTTGGCAAAAGGGATGGGGAACAGATAGTTTCAAAAGCTGAGTTTAGGTTCTATTGTTCACATTAGGATTTTTGTTCTGTACCCTGACAGTGAAGGGTAGAGGAGGGCCCTCAAATTCGTTTGAATTCTTCGAGTCTTCTAGAGTTCTAGTCATCAGTGATTTTAATGAATAACTAATTAGTTACTTCATGTATGTGAGCATGTGTGTGTGTGTGTGTGTGTGTGTGTGTGTGTGTGAGGTCTGAGGCCAACTTTGGTTGTCATTCCTCAGGAATTATCCACCTTATTTTTTCAGACAAAGTCTCTCCTACTGGTACCTAGAGACTGTCAATTTGGCTAGATTGATCAGCCAGTGAGCCCCAGGGAACTTCCCACCACACCCAGCTTGCTTGCTTGCTTGCTTGCTTGCTTGCTTGCTTGCTTCCTTCCTTCCTTCCTTCCTTCCTTCCTTTCTGTTTGGCATTTCAGTTTTTATTAGCACGAAGAAAGAATATTATTTTAGTTTCGTTTTAAAAAGTCTGTTCCTTTTACCCTTTAGCTCCGCCCCCCACAGAAGGCACTTCCCGTCCGACAGTCTGCCTTCCATGTTTTAGCTGCCTTTCAGAATGAATTGCTTGGTACAGATTTCACAGCTGATGAAGGAGCTAACTGCTGCATGGTAGAGTTGGGGATTGAACTCAGATGTCTCTCTCCTGAGCCCTGGCCCCCACTCTCTACCCCCTCCCCCCATGTAGTTTCTCAGGTAAGCAGTTAGTTACTCTGCCTCAAAAGGTACTTGGGCGCTTTCTAGTCTGCATTCAACCTTCTCTAGAGAACTCAAGAAAGAGAAGAAACCACTGAAGACTCCAGGGAGTGTCTGACCTTGTAACCCTGACCTTACTTAAATATCATTCTGTTTCCCACTACATTTCAATGCTTTACAAAATGTTTAGATTTTGTTTTTTTGAGCATTTCGTGCATAGGTATATAAACGGTTTTCATCCGTCGGTCGCTCCGACTCCTTCCATTTTCCTCTACTCCCTCTCAAATTCATGACCTCCTCATAATTACTGTTGTGAACGCACATGTGTGTGTACCTACCACACACACACACACACACACACACACACACACACACATGAATCCAGTGCTCATCTCTGGAGAAAACGGATTCTCCTTCCTCAGCAGACAATGTTTGCCTACAGTTCTTCATCGAGGGCTTGGGCCTTGTTAAATTTACCCATCTGTGTTGGGTTATTTCCTGGTGTGGTCTTGTATAGGTCTAATGTGGGCGGCCACTGTTGAGAGCTCATGGGTGCAGCATCTCTGTCATGTCTGGAAGACACTATCTCAGAGCAGTTGTCTGGTTGTCTGGCTCCCACAGTCCTTCTGCCTCTTTCCTTTATGTTACTTGAGCACTGGGTATAATGATTACATTATAAATGTCCTAGTAGGGTCTGGTTCCCTACAGTTACTTCCTCTCTGCCTTTTGAGCAGTTGTAGATCTCCATAAGTAGTCTCTGCCACAAAAGGACGCTTCATGGTGGAGGGTGAGAACAGTACTTATCCCGACAGCATTTGGTACCGCTGTCTCTGGCTACACCCATTGAACCCAGGTGCTCACACTTGCAAGGCAAATACCTTACCAACTCAGTATCACATATAATTTTGTTTGTTTGAGGCAGGGTCTCTCTTTGTAGTCTTGGCTGTGCTGGACCTCAGTATGTAGACCAGGTAGACCAAACCTTGAATTCACAGTGATCCACCTGGCTCTGCTTCTCAAGTGCTGGGATTAAAGGCGTTTGCCACTATGTTCAGCATAATATATAATCTTCATAAAGATTTATATAATAATATATAATCTTCATGAAGATTTATTGTATAAGATCTTCTTCCAGGTCCAGTTACACCACTCTTGAACATATACTCTAAGGACTTTACATCCTACTACAGAGACATATGCTCATTCGTGTTTATTGCTGCTCTATAAACAATAACCAGAAATTGGAAACAGCCTAGATGCCCATCAACAGATAAATGGAGAATGAAAATGTGGTACATTTATATAATGGACTATTACTCAGCTATTAAAAGAAATGAAATCATGAAACTCTCAGGTAAATGAATGAAGCTAGGAAAAATATCATCCTGAGTGAGGTAATACAGACCTCAAAAGATAAACATTGTATGCATTCTCTTTTGTGTGGATGTTAGCTTTTAAGCGTTTAGTAGGCATGCTACAGAGGTTAGGCATAAAGGTCTATAGTGCAGGGAAGGGAGATAGAATATGTTTCTAGTTATGGTAAGATGTGGAGGGGAGTATAGAATAAGTGGGGTAAGGAATGGGGTACAGGGAGGGAAATCTAAGTGGGATCACCAAACAACAGGGGAGACAAAGTTCAACCAAGACCTCTCAGTGAAATCTCCAGTGCCAGAAATGGATTATATTGAGTTGTTGGCCAAACGAACCTCATGGAAACCCCCAAACAACTCAGAATATTGCCAAGGCTATCGGTTGCTCTTCACAAACTGATGGTAAAGCCCTATTGCTGAAGACAACATTTACCTATCCTATTGAACATGGAAAAGTCCAACTATTGCCTACTTAGAGCCTTCAACCCGACTGACAGTGTGGATAGCACTGGAAGGTACTCTGCAACCTCGCCACAAATCCTTTGATCTGCAATGGAAACCTGCCTGCCTGACATGCTGGTTCAATGGTGGCACAAAAGTTGCAGGAGTAACCAAACATTATCAGATTATATTTTAAGTTTACTCCATGAGATGGAACCATGCCTGACACTGTTCGGGTAGCCAAGAACCTAAGATTATAATAGGCCAGGGACCCAGGGGGGAAGCAAACACCATTGTTCTACTAAAGGGATATGGCAATAAACTGACTCCTAATGACATTCTCCTAGATACATAGATCAGTTTCTTACTTAGCCATCACCAGAGACGCTTCTCCCTGCACTATGGGAACAAACACAGAGACTCACTATATACAGAAAATGAAGACATCAAACCCCTCCGCTCACAGCTCAGAAAATCACGTGGAAGAAGCAGAAAGATTTTAAGAACCAGTGGGTTTCCCTCTCACCCTTGAAATTTCTCCCAATTCCAGTTGTTTCTCCCTGTATTTTCTCCCTTGATCCCTTCCACCTGATCCCTCCTGTTCCTCACCTCACGCACCCTCAGTTCATCTGCAGAATCTATTCTATTTCCTCTTTCCCAGGAGATCCTTTTGTCGTCCCCCCCCCCCCCAGCCCTCCTTGTTACTTAGCCTTTCTAGGTCTGTGGACTGGATCATGACTGTCTTTTAGTTTACAGCTAATATCCACTTATAAGTGAGTATATACTGTTGGTATCAGGAACGGGCTTTATGGTTACAGGTCACCTCCAAAATCCAGCAATGATGGTGACGTCACCCATAGGTGACAGAGACCCGTGAATCTGTTGCCATGGCAATCCCCATACATTCTCAGCATCCATCTGGTTTACCTCCCATCTTTACCTGTGAGCAGTTATGTCACAGCCTAAATAAAAGGCAAACCCTCTTGACCTTTGTACCCTTTCTTCTCTCTCTTTTCTCCCTTCGTCTCTGTCACCCCCTTTGCCTCTTTCTCCCCACAATAAACCTCTCTCACATGGAACTGTACTGGCCTGGTGTGGTCTGCCTGGACACAAGCTGCATATCTAACACAATATATGCCATGTTTGTCTTTTTGGGTCTGGGTTACCTCACTGTCTTAGTTAGGGTTTCCATTGCTGTGAAGAGACACTATGACCAAGGCAACTCTTACAAAGGACAATGTATAATTGAAGCTAGCTTACAGGTGCAGAGATTCAGTCCATTATCATCACAGTAGGAAGCATGGCAGTGTCCAGGCATGCAAGGTGCTGGAGAAGGAGCTGAGAATTCTCCATCTTGATCTGAAGGTACTCAGGAGAAGAAGTAACCCTAGCAACGACTCCTAGTAAAACTGGCCATCTTCTGAAATCAGGCAAAGCCTCAAGTGGAGAGATTGGTATACCAACCCAGGCACAAAACCTTGGAACTACAGTTTGTCCTGCACCCTTGCAAAGGGTGCTTGGACTGGAGCCCAGCAGAATTATCATCAAAGAAACTAGAGAGACTTCATCCAGCAACTGATGGGAGCAGCTGCAGAGTCCCAGAACCCAACATTAGGCAGAGCTCAAGGAATCCTGCAGAGGAGAGGAAGAGGAAGGATCGTCAAAACCAGTGTGGTCAGGAGAACATGGCCCACAGAATCAACTGAATGGGACTCATGGGAACTTGCAGAGGTTAGGGAGTCTGTAGGGGTCTGACCTAGGCCCTCTGCATATATGTTATGGCAGAGTAGCCTGTTATTCTTGTGGAAATCCGAACAGTAGGAGTGGGAACTGTCCCTGATTCTTTTGCCTGCCTTTGGGACCCTTTTCCTCCTACTGGGTTGTCCTGTCCAGCTTTGATGGGATGGTATGTGCCTGGTCTTTTGTAGCTTATTATGTCATGCTTGGTTGATGTCGCTGGGAGGCCTGCTCTTTTCTGAGGGGAGGCAAAATGGGAGAAAGGGAAGCTGAGGGGAGAGGAGGGAGGAAAAACTGCTGTTGGGATATTAATATACGAGAGAAGAATAACATTGGAAGAGGAGGAAGAGGAGGAGGAAGAGGAGGAGGAAGAGGAGGAGGAGGAGGAAGAAGAGGAGGAGGAAGAGGAGGAGGAAGAGGAGGAGGAAGAGGAGGAGGAAGAGGAGGAGGAGGAGGAAGAAGAGGAGGAGGAAGAGGAGGAGGAAGAGGAGGAGGAAGAGGAGGAGGAAGAGGAGGAGGAGGAAGAGGAGGAGGAGGAAGAGGAAGAGGAGGAGGAGGAAGAAGAGGAGGAGGAAGAGGAGGAGGAGGAGGAGGAAGAGGAGGAGGAGGAAGAGGAGGAAGAAGAGGAGGAGGAAGAGGAAGAGGAGGAGGAGGAGGAAGAAGAGGGGGAGGAAGAGGAGGAGGAAGAGGAGGAGGAAGAGGAAGAGGAGGAGGAGGAAGAGGAAGAGGAGGAGGAGGAAGAAGAGGAGGAGGAAGAGGAGGAGGAGGAAGAGGAGGAGGAGGAAGAGGAAGAGGAGGAGGAGGAAGAAGAGGAGGAGGAAGAGGAGGAGGAGGAAGAAGAGGAGGAGGAAGAGGAGGAGGAGGAGGAAGAGGAAGAGGAGGAAGAGCCAGTGAGGATGGAAGACAGCAAGGAAATATTGCTTTCCAGACACAAGAGGACTGATACACGTAAGAAGTCACAGAGACTATAGCAGCATGCACAGCGATGCACAGGATTAAGGCAGATGGGTCCCAGCACTGAGACATGGACACAAGCCTCTATCCCTAACTCAGAAGCTTTCTCCACTTGAGAATCATTCACAATGGAAAATTAGTTTCTCTCCAATGGTAGGTTAGTTTTCTCCAATGGAATCTCCCTGGATACATAAACCACACTGAGAAGCAGGCTCCATGAGGGATTCAGCTAGTAGATGGCCAACACAAAACAAAACTAATGGTGGTATTGAAGATTTTTTATTTTATAATGTGTTGTTTGGGATTTTTTAAAAACAAGCCTTTGCTTAGTATCATGGATTCCAATTTTGTATTTATGGGTTATTGTGCCCCCCCCCCCCCGTTTGTTTTATTCTGATGTGTTTCTAAAGAGATAGAGAAAGAAGACATGGAGTTTAAGGATCTGGGAGGGGATGAGAGTGGGGAACCATGATCAGAATATCTTGTATGAAAAAAATTATTTAAAAAAATATTTACTGAATAAACCCAGTGAAAAAATATGAATGAGATTTGCCATTCCCAATTTCTCAATTCCTTTCTGTTTGTGTTCTTATCCAACAAATGAGTATTTGATTCCTACTGATATCCATGACTGTGATTAGGTCAGATAAAAACTTTCCTCTTTGGGGCTTTCGTTTAGAGTGAGGGAGACATCAAACCTACAGACATCCGTATTAGAGCAGGGACATATCACCAAGGTAATTCCATAGAGTGATGGGGGAAGGGATGCTGGGTGATCAGAACATCAGTGCAGGTTTGGATGGTGAGGAGGAGGAGGGGGAGGGAGGAGGAGGGGGAGGAGGAGGAGGGGGAGGAGGAGGAGGAGAGGCAGCTACACCCGGGTGAAAGGAGCATCAGTGGAGGTTTGGATGGTGAGGAGGGGGAGGGGGAGGGGGGAGGGGGGGGAGGAGGAGGAGGGGGAGGAGGAGGAGGAGAGTCAGCTACACCCAAACTGAAGAAGCCTCAGAGGATGTGAAGATCTACAGGAGGTGGACTGTTCCTAGGAAACTATGTAATAAAATACTACTAATGGGGTGGTGGGAACAACAGAAATCTAAGATCTCCTAGCCCTGGGGCTGAGCTTCCCAATCAAGGCTGAGTGTGGTAGTGGCCATCTCTAATGCTGCTCCGCATGCAGATGTCTGCTTTCATCTTCATGGGAGGTCTCCCTTTCTAAGGATACTAACTCTATAAGAGAGGCATACCTACACGGCAGCAGTGTTTTATCTTGATCACCTCTGTAGATCCTTACTTTCAAATAAAATTGCTTTCTGAGGCACCAGGGATTAAGATGTCAACACACTTTTGGGGGTGTGTGTGGATACAACTCATTATGTGACACCACCATTCCTGACTGTACTGAAATGTCTGTAGTACACTTGCTCATATAAATTGATTTGTTTTGTTTTTATTTTATTCTATTTTTAGCACATATAATTAGATATATAAAATATATATTATTTACTAAAATATTATATCATATAACTATATATTATAAATTATATATTTTAAATCACATAAAATTATATATTATAAATATATTTTATACAAATATAAATAAATAAATTTACATATTATGTTATTTATATTTAAATATTATATAAAATATATGTCTTATATAAATATATATGATGTAAGCTGTTTTATATATTATATATATTTATTTCATTTTTTTTACTACATAAAAAGCCTTTGCATCTTCAGCCCACAGCCCATGGACCATATGTATGTACCCTAGGTTAATTTTACCCCCTAAAAATGTAAATACTATTTTTTTTTTAAAGCTTTATTGTGCCATTCCTCTTGGGTGTGACTCTATATTTGACATCTTGTCCTAGCTGACAGGAAAAGTTGCCAACAAACCCAGAAGTTTCCTCCCTACCCAGGAGCTCACACCGACTGTGAGCGATGTGTTGTTCATTCATGTCTCCAGTGAATCTAACAACAATGAATCCTGAATATTTAAAGGGGCTGGACAAGTGGCCTTTAAAAAAAAACCTAGGCTTTATTTCCTCTTTGGAACACTCTGATCAAAACAAACTGACTAGGCAGCATATGGTCACAATAACAGGTGGCTCCGGAGGTCCCCTGTGACTTGTTGGCCTGCAGAGCCGGGCCTCCTTAGGGCCCTGGAGGGGAACTGTGTTGTGCTGGGGACCTGCACGGAGGCTGCAGCACACAGGGAGCCAACAGAGCATGTCTGCAGCTGGCCTTGTCGGCTCTTGACTCACAAGTGAGTTACAGGGAAGTGTAGACAATGCTGAGAAGAATGTGGGGGAGAGCTGTTGGTGGAAGGAAGTGAGACTGGTCAGGGTTTCCCCCCAGCTGCTCACAGGGCAGTGCTTTCTGAGGCATGCCTTTCTCCACTAAACTCAATGAAAGGTGAATTAATCATCCATAATGAAGACTATATAGATCCTCTCCCCCCAAGACTGGGGCTCCCTTGAATTGGAGTGCACAGCCATTATCAGCTAGGTCTAGTAATTGCTTTATTTATTTTTGAGATATTGTCTAGAGCTTGCCACCTAGCCATCCTGGCTTCATGACTCAGGGTCTTCTTGTTTCAGCCTCACAAATGGTGAGATGAGCAGGGCAGTGGTGGCGCACGCCTTTAATCCCAGCACTTGTGAGGCAGAGGCAGGCAGATTTCTGAGTTCGAGGCCAGCCTGGTCTACACAGAGAAACCTTGTCTCGAAAAACCAAAAATAAATAAATAAATAAATAAAAATTTAAAAATAACAAAGCCAAAAACAAATGGCGAGATGACAAGTTTGTATGGTCACTCCCAGTTTAAGGTCTTTAAAAAATCACTTCCCTTTTGCTAAAACCATGTTCTAGTGGGCACAGGTGACCTGAGTTGTTGTCTCAGTGCTACACGCACTACAGCTATGACCTGGTGGAAGTTACCCAACCACAGGTTGGTGCACACATCCGTGAAATAGTGTTCAGAATGCTTTCTTCCACATATTATAAAAACAAGATCTGAGGTTTGGCAGGGGATGGCTCAGCTAGTCAAGCTCTTGCCTGTCCTGTCAGCATGTGGACTAGGTTTAATTTGTAGAAGCTACATAAGAATGGGTGGTGTGGAGAAGCACTTGTAACCCAAAGACAGGAGTTTCCTGGGGGCTGCTTAGCTAGCCAGTCTAATTGTGAGGTACAGACCAGAGAGAGCCTCATTTCAGAGGAGGTGAATGGGCATCTGAGGATGCTTCCTGATGTCCTCTGGCCTTTCAACACACACACACACACACACACACACACACACACACGTACCAGCACACACATGCATTTGCATATACTAGGATACAAATACACACTCAAAGGCGAACACCCACACGTATTAGAAAATTAGCTCTATCACTGAATAGGGATATGATGGTTGAAATGTAAGAGATCTATAAACTGTCTATATTTGAATGTTTCACAAACCTGGCCAAAAATCCATTCAAGCAAACGTGATGGGTAGAAATGGTTTTGCTCTAAGCAGGGTCTGGTTTTGCACTCTGAGCAGGACTCAGCATTGGATAGGCCAGATGCTACAATTACAAGGCAGAATGGCTGGCATGTGCAAACCCACCCCCCAACTTAGCTTAGAATGGTTTATGACCATTCCACTTTACAGGGGGGTGAAAACAATTGAATATCCAAAAGAAACTTCAAACTTTTTGAATTTTGTTCCCCCCCCTTCCCCCATAGCTGATAGTGGCAGGGAGCTTCCAGCACTCAGAGACCATGAGGGTGACAGGACACTATACTCCATTGTGTTGCTTGGCTAGGGTGTTCTGTAGGTTAAGGGGATCCAATGCAAGTCATCTTATGGTATTTTCATGTTTTATTGGGACATGATTCCATTGTCAATGGTGAATATCTGTATTCCAAACAAGGTGGACTGAATGAAGGAAGTCCATTTGGGGATGTGCCTCTCATTAGCACATTTACCTTAGTATGTGTTGCTAAATGAAGGTGGACCGAATGTGTGGCTCTCTCTCTCTCTTCTGTGATGGCTTGGCTTGACTTCCTACCTGGGTCACTTTATCCAGAGTGTGGAACAAGATGGCAGGAGAATTCTTGGCATCTTTTTCTTGAACAGCTGTTCCCTAGGAAGCCAAGGAAAATTTATTTCTCGCTCACAGGGCGACAAGTGTCTTTCTCAGAGTTTCTACCAAACCTCTTCCCATACCTCTCTCTCACTTTTTAAGTTACAAGCACATTTCCAAATGCAAGGGGCTAGGATTGCCTTTAAGGACTCAGGGGCAGGATGTGAACCAATTTAGGCCCATATTCTGACAGAAGAGAGGTAGCAGTTGTCATAGAATGAGTGTGACAGTGGTTGGTTTGGGGAAAGCTGACACAAATTCACAAATTACTCTTCATAAGTGAGCTTTATTGAGAGAGAGAGAGAGAGAGAGAGAGAGAGAGAGAGAGAGAGCAAGTGCATTGTATTCATGGGAGCCATGATTGGGCCTTAAGGTGGGAGAGCATTAAAAAGGGGTAGTATATAGTATCAGTGACAACATAATGAAATCTTGATGGGAAAAAGAAGCTTCCCCTTTGAACCTCAAGGCTTCATTAAGAGGGATAGCTTAAAGTAAAAGTCACCATGGAGAGGGAAATGGGGTAGGGGTGGAGGAACCCAGAGGAGGGCCTTCAGAGAAACCCCCAAAACAAAGGAAAATATTTTATATCTTTCCAGGAGGTGGTGGGGATTCCACGCCATGTGGTTTTGTCTGGGGCAGACCACTTGACAAGGGGCGTTGAGTAGCCTGGGCAGTACCAAAATCTTAGGGTTAGGAAGTCACAGCTAAACATGGCTTCTGGATTCTCTGTCCCAGAAAGAGAGGGGCTAAGTTAGGGGACATGATCGACTTCTTCAGCTGTGGGATCTGGCTGTTTAGAGTGACCAGTGTCTTAAAGTGGCAGGCCCATGATCTAACAGTAACATGTAGTGTGGTTCATCTGCCTCAGTTGGAGGGCTAACCTGGGGCTCAACCCTCTGGTTTGCCTCAGCCCTCTGTAACTTTAATTTTTTTCAAACCTTATTTTTAAAGATAGTTCTTAAATGCTTTAACCTCCCTTGTAGCCCGCCACCCACCAGAGGTAGTGGGAAAGAAAGGATGGAGGTTGGGGGAAGTGGACCTGTTTAGAAAGGTTCTTTGGAGCAACTCCTATCTGTGTTGTCTGGAAATCGTCGGTTCAATTCACAAGTTAGCAGGCAGCGGCAGCTCAATCCGCTCTCAAACACTTCATGGATACACAGGCAGTCCAGTTTGGTAGAGTCGGGTTAGCAACAGCAGTGACATGACCTAGCAGAGACAGCCAGGCCTCAGCCTTGGCTTAAGTCAGCAGGAGGGACCAACAGGAAGACCAGGAAAAGTTCTCAGCTGTGCCTTTCTCAGGGAAGTGAAGATCAGCAGAGACGCAAGACCCACAAGTGTTGAACAGCTAGATGTACCAGCAAGCCAAGCTCCATCTCTGTCACTCCATGGAGTCCTATTTATACCCTCCAAACATCACCTGTCCTCCACGTGCCTTGCCTCAGCACGTGCATCCAATCAGTCCGAGCTCTCGGAATCCTGACAAATGCAGCTCAACTACGCCATGTAAGGCGGACCAATACATGTGTGTTGTTAGCAAAGCATCCTTCATCACAGGTCCTTTCACTGCCTGCTTTAGCAGAACATCCTCTCTCCTGTATCTGCTTCAGTGAAACGTTCCTTCACGGGTCTGCCTTAGTCTTTCACCTGTGTCCACTTCAGGAAAACACTTCTGTGTTTGCCCCAGCAAACACCATCCAACACAGCCGACTCTCCAAAGAACCCTTAGGTTTCCACTTCAGTCCTCTTTTCCTAGTAGGAGCATATTCTCAGTAAATCAAAGAAGGTCTAGACAAGCTTTGACATGCCCAAGCTAGACATCTGAGGGTTTCCTCTGAGGACTGGACAAAGCAACGAGACTCATTGTAGTCTAGATAGGAGTTTGTGAATGGAGGCTGCTGTGGGGGATGCTGATGGTATACATGCATAAGAAGGAGGAGAAAGAAAAGAGGGAGAGGGAAGGAGGAGGAGAAGGAAGAAGGAAATGGAGGAGGGGGAGAGGGAGGAGAAAGGGAAGGGGGCAGGAAGGAAGGGGGTGGGAAGGGGGAAGGGGAGGAGTAAGCAAGAAGCAAGGAAGAAAGAAGAAAGACTTGGGGTTTGGTTCTGGAGGGCCAGAACAAAAGGTGCAGACCAAGGGGGGATGGTGCCTCCCTATGAATCTGCACTAGCTGAGCACCAGAGAGATCATTGTATTAAGTACAGCAGTGCCCAAGGAGGGGCACTGTCATTTTAATGTTCTGCCATGGCTGCCTTGAAACTCTTAACGTTGAACAGTGTGCAGCAGATCACTGGTCCTCTTCTAGTAAGGGAAGAAACATCAGGTGCTGCTAGCACCTACATCTTGCAGAGGAGGTGATTAAAGATTACACGGGGTGTATGGCTAAAGATATCCCATTAGTAAACAGTTTCCTCCACTTCCCAGGTCTCTCAGCCCAATTCATCAGTGTCACGTGTACCTTTGTGAGTGCCTACTTCATACTACAGCGTCATGAGCTCCTCAGCTGGGTTTATCCACATGAGACTCAACAAGCAAAGCTAATGCTCAAACTGCAGATGGGTGGAAGTGGGATAGAGGGGTTTACACTGCACTGTAGCATTCTGCTTACAGTTGGCTTCTGGATGCAATGTTTTGTGCTCTCTGCCACTTCAAATCATAAGCTTTGTTAGGGTTAATGTCCTGCTTGGTTTGAATAGAAAGAACTGCCCTTGTGTTTACTAGGGAATAAAATGTTTGAGGTTCCCTCTGAAAGCCCTATCCACTCCACTTGATTTCTATCTATGTAGATATTTTTTACCATCTTTTTCTGCACTGACAACATGACTTTTGAAGAAATGGAATACTATGCAATTACTGAATAATGACATGAGCTCTGGGCAGCCACTTGGTCCTAAACATGTGCCTCTTCTCAGAGGGCTTCAGTCGGTATTTCCAGTGAAACAGTTCTGAGACATTTTATTAAAATAACACCCCCTCCAAAGAATTCCTCCTGGTTTAATGGGAGCTAGGAGAACATAATTAACTTGAATATGGGTTTGGATTGGCCATTTGAGATATTAGAATTTAGAGATTTGGGATATCAAACCACCTCTTAGGATTCAGACTGAAACAAGGAAAAGCTTCAGAATAAAACAACATGAAAGTATCACATAGTCCACATTTAGATATGTATGATGAATATTCATTTTATTCTCTTTTATTTGAAGGCAGAGATTTTTTTCCCTTCAATATGAGAAAGGAAAAAGAAAAGTGTCTAGGAGTGAAGGTTTGTATGTGGACTGTCTTCCAGGCTCCTGGATGATGCCTGGGGACCTCAGCTAAAGTGAGGCTCTTCAAACTGGAGACAGCAGGAGAATGAAGCACAGACCGTGGGGGATAGGAGAGTGGAGATCCGAGAGCCTTTCTGTTGTCTGATTGAACTAGCTTATCCAGTTAAAAAGGTAAGAGCATGTAAGCAAAGGGTGTTTCTCAGATGGTGTCATCACATTGTGAAAGAATGTTATACAATTTCAGGAATGCCACCCCCCTAAATTTATTTTTTAAATATATTTTCTGCTTATTTGTGTGTCTTCACATGCATGCATGTTAATGTACCCTGTCATGGGAGCATGCACTTGCCTGTCAGTGTTCTTATGGAGACCAGAGGTCAACATCAGGTGTTGTCACCCTTTGCCTCATTTCTTTCTTTCTTTCTTTCTTTCTTTTTCTTTCTTTCTTTTTCTTTTTTTGGTTTTTTGAAACAGGGTTTCTCTGTGTAGCCCTGGCTGTCCTGGAACTCCCTCTGTAGACCAGTCTGGCCTCGAACTCAGAAATCCACCTTCCTCTGCCTCCCAAGTGCTGGGATTAAAGGTGTGCGCCATCACTGCCTGGCTCTTTACCTCATTTAAGATCCAGTCTTAAGAGTCACCATTTAAGACTGTCTGGCAGCATCTGTAGGCTCTGCTTGTCTCTGCACAGAAGTGCTGCTGTCAGTCACTGATGCAGACTACTGCATTCCACTTTTAAACAGGTGCCAGGAATCCAAGTTCCTGTTCTCCCTTTAGCTACCGACCCATTTCCCTAGGCCCCACCAATGAAGTTCTGAGCCTTGTCAGTGTTTAACGACTGGATTAAAAAAATATAAAAACAAATTAAAAAATAGGTAGGGTGAGATGGTAGTTAAGACCACTGGCTGCTCTTTCAGAGGACCCAAGTTTGATTCTCAGCACCCACATGGCATCTCAGAACTGTGTGTAAGTCCAGTTTTAGTGTATCTAATACCCTCTTCTAGTCTCCACAGGCACCAGACACACACACGCACACACACACACACACACACACACACACACGCACGCACACACACGTGTGCGCGCGCACACACACACACACACACACACATATTGCATATATGTCTGTGTGCCACATGTGTACAGTACCCATGGAACCCAGAAGAGGGTGTCAGATCCCCTGAGACTGGCATTACAGAAGGTTGTCAGCTGCCATGTGGGTGCTGGAAATTGAACCCTACCCCTAGGGAAAAAATATCCAGTGCTCTTAATCCCTCAGCCATCTCCCCAGCTTGTTGATGTTAACATGCAAAGTAGATCGTTGCATTCTCATATGTTCATGGACCAACTCACCCCCTTCCCTGTGCTCCCTCCCTGCTTCTGGCTGGTTCTCTTCCCTAATGCTTTTTGTCTCTGGGTTATAAATAGTCCATTATCCTCTCCGTCATCACTACTAGGATCTCTTATATCCCTTTCATGATCGATGGGAGGGGTCAGTGAATGCCCTACTTTTTAGAGTGTTGAAAGCCAACCTCAGGTTGAAGTCCCTCCTTCCCCAAACCCTTTGCAAGCCCTTCCTGGGGACAGCTCCCCTAAGAGTACAGGTGTGGAGATATGCAAGAATTCTAGAATTAGCCAGGCATGGTAGCACACACCTTTCATTCCAGCAGTCTGAGGCAGAGGTAGGGAGATTTCTAAGATCCCTAAGGCCAGCTTGGTCTACAGAGCAAGTTCCAGGACAGCTGGAGCTGCTCAGAAAAACCCGGTCTAATGCACCCTCTACCTCCCCCACAAAACAACTCTCAAAAGAATACTGGAGTTGAATGGTCGTTATCAATCAACCATAAAATAACCCCCTGCTCATCCTTCCTTGTGGCCTTCCTGGAAGCCATGGTCTGAGTACCAAGAAGCTGGCAAAAGAACCAAATTTCCATTCTGATCCACAGCACTAGGCCTCTTGTTTGGGTCTAATATTTCGACTGGGAAGCTAACAGACAATATTTTGAACATTCTTTTTCTCACTTTCATGAAACTAGCTTTAAATTACCCATGTGCTGATTGGGGCCAGACTTTATGGTGGTTTGTCAGAAGTAACAAATACGATGGGTTATGTTCAAGCCACTTAATTCTGTGCTGGAAACTGAATTCATGAGAGGCCAGGGAGCCAGAAAAATGGTCACTCAGCTGAGGATCTTAACATCAAGATCAGTAGGGTATCCAAAGAGCTATAGAGTATTCAAAAATCTACGGCAGAGTTGAATATTTTCAATCATAATTTTCTGGAACTGTAAGAAAGGATTTGGCCAAGAATATATAGAAAACATCCTAACTGCCAGGCAGTGGTGGCACATGCCTTTAATCCCAGCACTTGGGAGGCAGAGGCAGGCGGATTTCTGAGTTAGAGGCCAGCCTGGTCTACACAGTGAGTTCCAGGACAGTCAGGGCTACACAGAGAAACCCTGTCTCGAAAAAAAAAAAACAAAACCAAAAACAACCCCCCCCCCCAAAAAAAAACAAAAAAAAAAAAAAGAAAAGAAAAGAAAAGAAAATGCCCTAACATTTTTTTTTAAAAAGGTAGTTTACTAAAGCTTGTATGCCTATATAAAACTAAAATGTAAAGTGACTGCAGGTGGATCTAGCCTATGGGGCTTGTGTCACATTATAGGACTCCTCACTAGGGTATTTACTGATGATCCAGAAACCTACTGTAAATGCAGGAAATGAGACTGTAGCTCTGTGTGCACATTGTAGGTAAGGTGACAGAGAAGGTGTCTGTCCATGGTCACCTGTGTCTAATATCAGCCTCTTTACATGAGAGCAATTTACCTGTGGTGGCTCAGAGTTCAGTCTTTAAGGACAGAGTTTCCCTGCCCTGACTAATCTCCACTGTCTTCTGCAGCTCTGTTGGTCATTTCTGTTTCTACTTTCATTGATGACACAAAGCCACAAGTAAAAAGGTCCCATTGAGAGCACTTGCACTGGGTAGAATGCTGGTGTGCTGAGCGGTTCTCTAGTCAGGAGGGGGTTTCTCACCTTGTTTCATGCTTCAGGAAAAGGCGTGCCCAGGGCTAGAGATCCATGAAGCTGTTTGTCACTGTCTGCTCTCCCTACTGACCCTGGCTTTACCTTTTCCTTGTTTTCTCCCGTGTTGACTCATCCTTGATGACAGTGGCTGGGGTTGTCAACTGCCTCTTTTCTAACAAAATGTCCAGGGCTTTGCTGAGTGTGACTTTCCAACCACAGTGTGAGAATGTCCACCAGCAAGTCCCCAGGGCAGATCCTGTCACTGTTAGAAAGAGCCATGTTGAGTGATGAGACACCTGGCAGTTCTCTATGACATGCCTTGCCCTGTTCAGGACATCTCAGACTGACCTTTTGCTTAGGGGCGATGACAACTGAGATAAAATTCTTGTCTGTAATTCTTTAAATTGGCTGGACTAAAGTCTAGACCCACTGCCTGAAGCCAGTGCACTAAAAATCCGTGGGTGGCCAGCAGTAAGCCTGTGCTGAGGAGTCACTGGTCACATTCAGTCCTCGAGATGGGCCTGGGGCCATACTTTTGTAGGGCTTTTTTGAGGTTGATTTGGGGCCTTGCCATAATATGTATTTGTAAATTTGACTCATTAGCATTAGCAATTTTACTTACTTAAATATTAATCATGCTGTATAACTTTTTTTCTTTATAGGAAGACTTTCAACAAAGGCAAAACTCAGAAGACTCGTGTGTATGTGTTTGCATATATGTAACAGTCTGACAAAAATACCTGGTTGATACTATCCTCTATTGCTCATGAGTCAACTGAATTTCAGTTTTTAAACTGTGTGCTATCAAACTGATGGAATAATCCATTATTTCCAAAAGTATTTGTATGTGTGTATGACCATATTTTCCCCTCCCCTCCCCCATGTAAATACCCATTAGGAAAAGGAAACCAATGCTAAGCTTGAACTAGCATCTGGTTTGTGCCAAAGCCTTTCTCTGTAACGGAGTAAACACGGTGATGTACCTTTAACTGGTCCAGACCCTCCTTGAAATGGTCACCTCACCAGGCCCAGGGCCCAGAAAACTGCAAAGAGAAGCTCCAGTTCCCACATCAAGCTGCTTGTCAACCCTTCGCTGAGCCTTGGCATGCTTCCACTTCTGTCTTGCCCTGTGTGACCTCCGGGACCTGCGAGTTCTGGCATCTCTTGGGGACTAGAAAGGATGAATGGCCGGTGGCTAGTATCATCTGCAACTTCAATCAACTTAGTACTAAGGAAAATGCCTTTCCCGTTCCTCATCCGATTTTCCATGTGCTCAGGTGCTTTCCAACGATGCTGCTGTTCTTAAAATAAAGGCTTGTTGTTGTTTGTGAGATGGGATCCTGTTATGTAACCCAGGCTAGTCTGACATTGGGCTTCTGATCCTCCTGTCTAGCCTCAAGTGTTAGGATTATAAACTTGTGCCATCAGGCTTGGTACTGTGGTACATTTTGTTTATAGTCTCCTGTATTATACTTTACAAAGGCACATTAGTAGACCCATTGGCAAGCTCTTTTCTCTGGCTAGCGTTTCTTTACCTCACAGCCTCTCTTTCACATAGATCCTGTCTTGGACAGTCAGCAGCACAAGACTCTCTGGTTTGCAGCATGAGTCTTCCACTCGTTTTCTTGATTATTTGGAAACAGGAGACAGGAGGGCCTTTTGGACTTTCATTGTTACCACGCACAGAGGATTGTGGTAGAGATGGGAGCTCACAAATAACTAGCAGTTGGCTAAATTGCTCTGGAGGAAGCTGCTGTGATTTTTTATCAGTGGAATCTTCTTGCTCCAACCCATCCAAGGCAACCAGAATGCAGAAGGTCAACTCGGGTACTTCCCCCAGCAAAAAATAAGTTCATTTCCTTTCCACTTTCTGTTGACTGTCTTCTTTCCTTGGTGTTTGGCTGACCTGTGTCTGATGCCCTTCTGGCCTAGCAGATTATTTTAGGGACTGATGTTGTCATGGAGTTCAGAGGGGGGAAACAGCAGGGATGGCCAGTTGCATCTGCAGAGTTCTTCAAAGAAAACGGGAACATGTCAATGAAAACGAATCACTGGAACATGCAATTGGACGGAATTTGTTTCTCACATTTGGTCTTAGTCAAAAGGCAGAGGACTTATACCCACTTCTTTTAAATTAAAAGTTTAATTGGTGTATAATAATTACATGTATTTGTGGTGTACAACATCCATCCTCTCTAAATCCTGAGACTGTAGGTGTTCATATCACACCCAAATTTTCAAATGAAATGCTGGGAACTGAACCCTTGACTTTCTACATACTAGCTAAGCACTCTACCAACTGAGTTGCATCTCCAATGGACTTTTTAAAAGTAACTTTTGGCTTGAAAGCATTCTGGATCCTCTCGTCTGACTTTAAATCTGCTGTGACTTCTTGCTCACTTTAGCCACTCTGCTGAGCTCCAGAACACAAGGACTTATTCCTTGTGTCTGGCTGTATTTTGCTACTTGCTATGATCCACTTGCTGTCTTCACTTTTCCGTTTCAGCCCCTGATGGCCTCTGTTCTACACGTGTGTGTGTGTGTGTGTGTGTGTGTGTGTGTGTGTGTGTGTGAAAACATGCAGCATTTCTCTATATGTCTGGCTTATTTCCCTTAACACACACTCTTCTTATTCCCTTTTTAAAATAATATTCCATTGTGTATACATCCTGTAAAATATACCAGTTTTCTTCCCTTTGGATACATATCCAGTAGTAGGATTGCTGGATCATACGGCAGGTCTAGCTCTCATTGATGAGACATATCTATAGTGTTCAATAAGTGTATTTATTTGCAGTTCCTATCAACAGTGTATGAGAGTACTCTTTTTCACTTTAGTATCCTCAGAGAATTTGTTATCTTCATATTTTGATAATTTTCTAACTCTGACTACTCACAGTGTTGACTTACGTTATTCTGGTCTGCGTATTGACTACGGGCACACCGTCTTTTATGAATTATTTATTCTAATTGTTTGCCTATCATCAAGTTAGATGATGAGGGTGGTAATGGTGATGAGAGCGATTTTGCCTTTCAGTCAGTTTCTTAAATATTCTAGATACCTGTCCCTAGTTTCCTCTCATTACAAAAATATTTTTCCTATTCCCTAAGTTTCTTCTTTACACTGTTATTTACAAGCAGAAGCCTTTAAATCGGATGCAGTACTATTTGTCTATTTTTTGCTTTTGCTGTCTACCCTATACTTTCGAATCTTTTAAAAAAAGATCTACTGATTTTTATATGCACGAGAGTTTTGCCTGCATATATGTCTGTGCACCATGTGATTTACATATATGCATGTGCACCATGTGCATGCAGTGCCTGGGAGGCCAGAGGAGGCGTTGGATCCTCTGAAACTGGAGTCGAGAGGAGGTTGTGAGCCACCATGGTGTAACTGAAGTTACAGGTAGGGTAGTTACTGTCATGTGGGTGCCGGGGTTGAACCCAAGTCCTCTGAAAGAACAGGCAGTGCTCCTAACCATTGAGCTATCTCTCCATCCTTTACTTTGGAGTCTTATGTAAAAAGAAAAGACAACTCTTTGCCCATCCCAATGTCCTACAGTGATTTCCTGTGTCTTCTCTTAGTAGCTTAATAATATCAGGCCTTACATTTATGTCTTTGACTATTTTCATTTGGTTTTTGTTTATAGTGAAAGATGGGTCTGCTTTTAATCGTTTATACACAAAGACACAAATTCACTAATTTTTCCAGCACCATTTATTGAAGAAACTATCCTTTGTCTTGTACATGTTTTTGGTAGCTTTTTTGAAAACCTGATTGGCTGTAAGTAATGAATTCATTTCTTCTGATTTCTCTATTCTTTACCATTGGTTTATGTGACCATTTTTTAAAATGACAGTATTATGCTGTTTGTCATATTGTTTTGTGGTCTATTTTGAATATAGTTGTGTTTGCAAATTAGAACAAGTAATTCATATCTACAGTGCTAAGCTATATTAACTTTAATCTGCCCTGCCTTGAAGAGGACATGGCATATAGGGGTATAAATTCTTTCTAGAATGTTCTAGAAAGATATCTAAACATAAGTAGAAGTTTCTAGAATAAGTCTTAGGATCTGTGATCATAAGTCTAGATTCCGTATTTTCAGTTATTTCTTATTCAAGGAAAATCTCTGAGTTTGATATTCTCCCCACCCCCCTTTCTCCTCCTCCTCCTCCTCCTTCTCCTCCTTCTCCTTCTCATCTACTTACTCTCAAAATATAGCTTAGGCTGGCCTTAAACTCTCAGTCCTCCTGATTACAGGCATATACTGTCATGACCTGCTCTGAGCTTTAAAAACTTTAATATTTAGCACTTTTTCTTCCTTCCTTCCTCCCTCCTTCCACCCCTCCCTCCCCTCCCTCCCTCCATCACCTTCCCTCCTCTTCCCCTTCCCTTCTTTGAGACAGAGTTTCTCCAGTAGCCCTGGCTATCCTAGAACTTACTATATAGACCAGGCTGACCTTGAACTCAGAGATTCACCTGCCTCTGCCTCTCAAGTACTGGTATTAGAGATGTGTGCCACCCCGCCCCTAGCTTTTATTTCATATTTTTTGAGTAGGAATAATATTAGATCTCTTCTTACAAGGCAGTTTTGAGAGTCAGTGAGGGGCTGGAGAAATGGCACATTGGTTAAGAGCACTAGTTTCTTTTCCAGAGGTCCTGGGTTTTATTCCCAGCACCCACAGTGCAGTAATTCTCTGTAATTTCAGTTCTAGGGTGTACAAACATATATCCATATCAAATGAAAATAAGAGTCAATGCTGGATGGCATAGAAATGCAGGGGCAAGCTCGGGGCACTGCAGTTGAGAAGCCACCTTCAGCTGCAATTTGTGACACATGCCTGTAATCACTTGGAAGCTGAGCAGGGAGATCGGGAGGTCAAGGCCATTCTCGTCTACATAGTCTGAAGCTAGCCTGAGCTACACAAGAGACTATTTCAATGAAATAGAAGCAATAGGAAAGTTGTTTTTAGCCAAATGGTAAGGTTGTTATAGAAATGTTGGTGCCACACTTTCTTTTGTACATTAGGAATAAAAAGAATAACTTTTTCCTTTCCTTTTCCTTCTGTATGTGTGAGCGTGTGCATGTGCGTGTGTGTGTGTGTGCGTGTGCGTGCGTGTGCATGTGTGTGCGTGTGAGTGCATGTATACATGCACCTATCTGTATGTGGGAGTGTGCACCTGTGTTTGTCGTACAGTCAGAGGATATGCTAGTTGGTTTTCGTCAACTTGACACAAACTGAAGTCACTTGAGAAGAGGGAGCCTTGGCTGAGGAAAAGCCTCCGTCAGATTGTCCTGTGGTTATGCTTGTAGGGCCTTTTCTTGATTAACAATTGATAAGGGAGGGTCCAGTCCACTGTGGGCAGGGCTACCTTTGGTAGTGGTCTAATTAGATAGTCACCAGCGCAATCTGTGGAAGCAAGCCAGTAAGTAAGCAAGCAGTTCTCGATGGCCTCTGCTCCAGTTTCTGCCTGCAGGTCCTGCCTTGATTTCCCTGGATGATAGAGTGTAATCTGTGTTAGCCAAGTATACCTTTTCCTTGCCAAGTTGGTTTCAGCCAGTGTTTTATCAGAGCAGAGGAAAAGCGATCTAGAGCAGAGCACAGCTAGAAAGAGTCCGTTTGATTTCTCTTCTACCATGTGAGCTGTGGGGACTGAACTCAGGTGGTCAGGCCTGGTGGCAAATGCCTTTACCCACTGAGCCATCTGGCCTGCCTCCAAATTAGTGGGTCATTCAGAGGAGCTGATCCACCTAAGTGGCTTTGTATGTGGCACAGGGTCTTAGAAATGTTAGCTGTCCCATTTTTGCAGGTGTGGACCCTGGCACACCTTTGTCACATCTTGTCTTGACTGCCCATTTCCTCTTATTTATCTGCCGCAGTCTTTCTTTCTGTTCAAGAATTTTTCAAAATCCTCATCAAAGGCAATCGCTAAGCACCAAAGTGCACATGACTTTATGCACTATAATTGCTTCCTTTCTGAAAATGAAAGTGGCTTTCTGAGCCTGCTGGGGAGTGTATGTGCCCCTTGTCACTGTTCTGGAGACCGTGGTGCAAGCAAGGGTAGAGTGCGTTCTGTCAGGCACAGGGAAAATAGTGTCAGGAAGCTGTTGTCTATGAACTAAGCTTGTTGGGGCATGCCTCACTTTTTGCCTGGCTCCCTATTTGATGGAATGAGAGAGTACACCTAAATATAAATTTATTCATCATATTTTTCATCTATCAGATCTCGAAAGCTGTAACTGTCTTAGGTTAGTCCATCTAAACATTTATTAAAGCATCTAACTACGGACTTATTAGGTCCAGAAGGTAAAGGAAGGTCTTAGCTTATCACTGTACAGAAACAGAAATCTGTTTACGTATTTCTTTTGGGGAAGAACATTTAACTGTGGATTTCAGCAAATGAATGTTACCTGATGTCGAAGGGAATCTTTGGAAATTGTGGAGCAGAAGGTCCAAAAGCATTTAGTGTAATTTTTAAAGAGAAGGGAAAAAAAAAGGACCAAGAACACTGATAACAAAAAACAAACAAACAAACACAAAAACCAAAAAAACCAAAAAAAAAAAAAAAAAAAAAAAAAGAAAGAAAGAATGTTCATGCATGAAGAAGTCGAAGTAAATGTATAATTCTGGAGAGTGAAGGGAGGAACTGGGGCAGATCCCCAAGCAGCAACTGGGATACTACACAATGACAAGGACTTGGAGGAGAAGGTCAGGCTAGATCTGCAAGAAACCATTACAGAAGGAGGAACAGGTGGCACTGGGGCGTGTCACCCCCTTAGTTAGATGAGGCAAAGCCTTGGTACTAACGCCGTCAAGAAAACACATTTCCAGGGCTGAGGATATAGCTCAGTGAGCAGAGTCCTTGCCCAACATGTTTGAAGACCTGGGGCTCTGTTCCTGTAAAGGGAAGGCACAGCCATCTCTGTCTATAGGCAGCACTTCACTCACAGAGACACTAAAGCACACACAGATGGTTCACTAATAAACCTCAAGGCTCTCCAGGTAAAGCGTGTTAAAAATGAATATTCAGGGTAAAAAATACTTGCTATACCTCGACTGTTCAGCATTTCCCAAAGGGTCTGTGCTAAGGTTTACTCTGGGAAGTAGTGGAACTTTCTGAAGGTTGGGCCTCAAGGAAGGTTTTTAGGCCGTTGAGGCCAAGTCAATGAGTGGGGCTGTGTGGGTGTGGTCTTCTCTTCTTCCTCTTTTTTACTTCTAGACCTGAGTTGCATTTCTTTTTAAACACCTAGTGTTTCTACCATGATGCATTGCCACATGTTCAAAGCGACAGCAGCAACCAGTCACAGACTGAAACTTCTAAAACAGGAAGAACCAACAAATCATCTCTCTCTCTTTACTGAGCATCTGAGGTATTTGTTATGTAATGGACTGCTGACTGACATCATACTCTTGTACTTAGGTTGGGAATCTCTGTCTTCTCAGCCTGGTTTCTTGCCCTGGAGAAGGTCTGGCCCTGTGGTCAAGGGGATTTACCTGGTAGAGTGGCTTTCAGAGACCCTGGCTGACCAATATAGTCTTGGGTCAGCTGAGCAACAGTTCCAGTCAGGTCCTGTGTCTGTCCCTCCTTCTGGACTGACTCTTTTCTGTCTTTTGGGCTTGTCGTGTTTCATTTCCCATTATTATTTCTGGTTTAATTTTATAGCAGAATGTATCTGAAGATAAATGGATTTGACGAATTACATGGTGACTTAGCCATATTACAAAACATAGTGAATTTAGGATGAATTTGAAACGACTTTTGATTCTGCAATATTCCTGCTGACTTTAAATAGTAGTCCAAGAGCCTTCTAGTGGTCTTTATATGCTTGAGGTAATGCAGGCAGGACTCTTTGAGACTATTCTCATTCTCTCTCTCTCTTTCTCTCTCTCTCTCTCTCTCTCTGTTTTTTTTTTTTTCAAGACAGGGTTTCTCTGTGTAGCCCTGGCTGTCCCAGAACTCACTCTGTAGACCAGGCTGGCCTCGAACTCAGAAATCCACCTGCCTCTGCCTCCCAAGTGCTGGGATTAAAGGCGTGCGACACCACTGCCCAGCTGACTATTGTCTCTTTAAGTATGTATTTATACTTACAAGAAAAAATAGACAAAGCTCAAAATGAAAAAGTATGTAAATGTTTCCTCTATTTGTACTTTTGAGAATATTTTCTAAAACTTTCAATAGAAAACCTATGTTAATATTGCTCTCATTCATTCTATCAGTGAAAACTCCCCAGGCCTACGGTCACACTAGAAGCATGAAGAGTATCAGAGGTGCTGAGACTGGAGGTAAAGAGTTTTAGAGGTGGATAGATAGCCAGGATATTAAATTTCTGCTCTATTCCCAATTACTGAGTAGCCTTGGAGATAGATATTCAGATTTATCGATTTATTGATTTATTGATTGATTTATTGATTTATTTATTTAGAGCCTCGGGTCTTCAAGTTCTTGTATAATCCTTGGAATGTCCTAAGGAGTAATTAGAATGTGTGTGTGCTGATGGACTCAGCGCTCGTCTATCTTCCTCACCCTTCAGATGAAAGAAAGGAGGCTTTCTGAGTCAACCACACTTCCACACTGCCACCAGTAAGAAGACACAACTCCCAGCTCAGGTTTCCCCTGCTCCCCCAGTTCAGCTCCCTTTTCAGGCAGCAGCCTGAAAGCTATTCTATCTAACATGCACATTTAATGAAACATTACAGAGTGCCCTTGGGACTGCAGTTATGAGTAGCCACCCTACAGGGGTGGGTGATTAGTGTTGGAAGCAGAGCAGGTGAAGACCTTGGAAGCCAAAGTCTTAGGCTGGACGCATCTCTTAGCTCTGACTGTGGGAAGTCAGCATTCAGGCTCTGGTGCCATTTGTGTGTTCATAGTTGGGTACCAGGCTTGCCTTTGCTTTCTCGGTTGTCTTAATGGGACCTCTCAGGCCACTCGTCACTCTTTAGATCACTTGGTCTCTCCCAGTTGTGAAATTCTCCCCGCATCTCTATGCCAGGTGAAGTTCAGCTTCATGCATCAAGGGGGACACTGACCAGAGTCTATCTCATGGGAAACCCTTTCAAATAGCGGTTCTCACCTGTGGGTTCTCACCTATGCCCTTTTGGCAACTCTGTCTCCAAAAATATTTACATTGTGATTCATAACAGCAACAAAATTACAGTTAGGAGGTAGCAACAGGAATACCTTTATGGTTGGGGGTCACCATAACATGAGGAACTGTATCCAAGGGTCACAGCATTAGGAAAGCGGAAAACCACTGCTTTAAAGAAACATTCGTACGTAATACTTGCAATAGTTTTCTTTGGCTAAGTGGGTTTGCAGAAAGCTATGTTAGATAGGTTTTTTTTTTCTTTTTAAATTGTCTTCCTAGAGTTGTAAATATGCCCAATTGCTCTGTGAACCTCTGAAAAGTGAAATATGCACTGTTCCCGGAGCTTAATAGGCCACTGAATTTTCTTTTACAAAACACCTTGAGGCTCAGGTTCCTTGAGCACTCTTTGGAAAAGCTCGGTGTAGGCAGACCATGCTTACCTTGGACTCTTCTTACTTTCTTTACCTGAGGTCTTTACTTCTTAATCCTTCTCTTCTGCCCCTTCTTTCCCCCCTCTTTCCTTCCTCTTTCTCCTCCCTTTCATCTTCTCTCTCCCTCCTTCCTTCCCACCTTTTTCCCATCTCCCCCTTTCTTGGACAAGAATTAGGAATCCACCCTGGAGTGATTTTTGAGCTAAGAGGGCTGGATAATAAGACTATATGCATCCATTTGTTGGAGTCAAATCTACTGATTAAAGGACATTAGTCAACAGGCAAGCAACTTTGATATGCTTTTTCATTTTTTTCCTTTGTTTAATATACAGTGTGGCAATAGGGCTTGAATATTAATTCGTTTATGCAACAAGTAGTTTCCTAGTTTCTTCTCTATTTGAGTCTATTTGTTTTCTCAGAAAGAATGGGACTGTCTATATGGTGAAACCATCCCCAATTCTCCATTCTGCTCAGATTTCCTTTCAAATAATACTGTTGCTATTTTCCTTCCAATAATGATGTTTAATATTTGTGGAATTGAAACAAGCAGTTGGAACATGCCCGGTTTTATGTTAAACTCTGTTTATCTCCTTAATTTCTGCAGACAGCCAAGAAGAAAGCTAAAATCTGGGTGGTACAAGGAAAGACAGCTAAGAATAGAAGAACTACATCTGATAAGCCAGAAAAATAAAATCTGATTTCTCTCCCTGAAGCACCTCTCTTTTATCTTGTAGGAAGTAGATTTTCATCCAGTTCCCGGGGCGTTCTCAGAGCATATGCATGTGGACATTTTTAACAAAGACAAGGAACAGTCACTGAGCCTAGGCCTGGAGGGAATATAGTTTGCTCCTTCTTGGTTACATCTACCTCGTTCATAAAGAAAAATTCTCAAGATACTGCCACTGTCACTGTTAGACCTTTTCCCTAACGCCTCTTTTTGCTGTAGACTGTGGTGAGAGGCATCACAGACCATAATGGTACTGACGTAAGCAAATGGGTTCTCAGATGCTCAGACTCAGCTTCACACCTACTGAGACAATTGCTTGGCCACAAGTGACATTAAAGAGCTAGTGTTTGCTTAGTCCACAAGGCACTTGACTTTTGAGCTTAAGGGAACACATTCTTTTTTTTGTTAAAACACCAGGGTCTGGGCCCAGGCTCTAACACCAGAAAATTCAAACAATACAAGAACAAGAAGTATCTACATGGGAAGACACATTTCCTTATGGATAGCATAACCCTGACCCTCCATGTTACCTCAGAGCCTGTTGACTTCCCCGACTGCCTCCACTGCCGTATGTCAAAGACTATTCATCACTAGAAAAATAGCCAATTAATTTATATCTTCCTTTGACTGTTTTGTAATACTTATTAATCCTAGTGTCTGGCTTAAAAGCATTTCCTGCTAGGTCTCAGTTTTGATCAATGTATGTAATTTCATTGATAAAACAGTCTTAAAAAAATAATTCCTGCCACAAGGTTTTATTGGAGATGTGTTCTTGAGTTCTTACACACTGTTATTTTATTTTTTAAATTTTTTTAGCTCACGTGACAAATACTGGTTAGCTGCTCACCAGTTCACCAAGCCATCTCTCTCCTTTTTCTTCAGACACACAGGGTGTATTTCTCCGAAGAGGACATAATGCTGTGCTGTACGCAAAGGGAGACCATCTGTGGCTTTTTTTTGATTCAATCCAAATTTCTACTTGATTTATTTGGATGTGCCAGGAGTTGAATCCAAGGCCTCTTGGTAGGCCAGGGCTTTCCTACCATTGAACGCTGCCCCCACCCCAACCTCTATTTTTGTTTAAAAAATGGGCTTGAGGTTCTGGGTTGAAGAGACAGAATCCAGAGTAGAAGGAAGCACCTAGGCATTCTTGAATCATGGTGGGGTGGGGGTGGGCTTAAGGGCTGGGGGATAGGAGCTGGGGGAGGGGGGGCAGAGGACGTATCTCACCACAATATTCAATTCTGACTGTGTGTGTAGCAGAAACAACCTTCTATGTCCTCTGAGCCTCTTTGCTATCTTGAGCTTGTGTTTGTTGTTGATGGATCCTGTTACAGTCTTGAAGCATTAGGAAAGTGTCAAGCAGAATGGTGTAGCAGAGGCGCGTGCACTTTGGAGCACAACAGAGCTGAACTCACGACTCTGGTATTTATTGCTGGTGACCTTTGACACGTTTCTTAATTGTCCTGCTGAGGTAGCGTGTGTCAGATGACCAGTAAGGCCTGAGTTACTTGGTTCATAGGCATTTTGGGCTCATGTGACAATAGCTGCTTCTCTTTCAACTTATTCTTACTCTTCTTTTCCCCCTCCTCCTCCTCCTCCCTCTCTTCCCCTTCCCCCTCCCCCTCCCCCTCTTCCCCCTCCCCCTCCCTTCCTCCTCCTCCTCCCCCTCTTCCCCCTCCCCCTCC
>JADRCH010000160.1:2657250-2687292 GCA_019843965.1 Rhynchomys soricoides
CCCCCTCCCCCTCCCCTCCCCCTCCCCCTCCTCCTCCCCCTCCCCCTCCTCTTCCTCCTCCTCCTCCTCTTCACATTTTTGACATTACTGGAGGTCAGACTCAGCATCTCTGGATGCTAGGCAAGGATTATACCACTAAGCTAAAGTTCTAGCCCACAATCATTTTTTCTTAGTGAGCTTACTCTCTTGGCAAATTGGTGTGAACCAAATCGTATTTTATTTTCTCTCCTTTGCCCATCATGGCTCATGGTTTAATAACTAGCTAAAGGTTTTAGCTGCTCCAAGGTCCTTGGAAGTCATTTGTGAGATACATCAGAGCAGCTGAATCCAGCCACGCTGGAGCCATATCTGCATTTTCTGTGGAATAAGGAAAGTATCCCTTGCTGCTTCCCTGAAAAGAAATACATTTGAGGAGAGAAAGCGGGGGGCTCCAGCAGATGCTGTTAGATGTGAGCGTATCTTGCAGCTGGAAAACGGTGATTACTGACCTACACCAAAACAACTAAACTTTCCCAGTACCGGCAAGGTCTTGCCCTCCTGGGGGTGTCTGCCCATGGGCTTTGACTTCTTCCTGCACTCAGGGGTGAGCGGTTGTGGATGGTGAGAACATGTGCCCTGTTCTGGTCTTTGGGCATTTTCTTCTTTGCCAGTGCAACCCGGGCTGTGTTGTATCCACAGTTAAGTGTCTCAGTGATGGAAGAGAAACCAAGTGATAGGAAATCCGCGGTCCCTGTGGTGATTATCTCAGTGGGCTCTGAGCCATGACATCTCAAATCTTATGCTCCATCTTGCCTTATAGAGACTGACTAAACTGCTAATTCCATAAAAATATCCATAGAAAGGTCATGAATTAGCATCTATACATATGTATGCATACATTAGTTTTACATATATATGTAATAAATATTTCAAATGCTGTCTTTGTTTTGCCTATTCAGGTACAGTCAGAACACAGAGCTGTATGGGGGGGGGGTACAGCTCTCCCAGCACAGGGGATGGTGGTGGTGTTTGTGGTACATTGGGGGGTACAGAAGTGAGGATGTAGTGGTTTGAATAAAAATGGCCCCAGTAGGCCCCTAGAGAGTGGACCTATTAGGAGGTGTGGCCTTGTTGGAGGAAATGTGTCACTAGGGGGTGGGCCTTGAGGTCTCAGATGCTCAAGGCTGGACAAGTGTGTCACTGTCACTTCCTGCTGCCTGCAGGTCCAGATGTAGAACTCTCAGCTACCTCTCCAGCACCGTGTCTGCCTGCATGCTGCCATGCTTTCTGCCATGATGATAATGGACTGAACCTCCGAACTGTAAGTCAGCCCCAATTAAGTATTTTCCTCTATAAGAGTTGTCATGGTCATAGTGTCTCTTCACAGCAGTAAGACCCTAACTAAGACAGAGAGTAAGGTAGTGGTAGTGGCTGTGTGTTGGTGTTGCTTTCCATCTACTTTATTTTGCAAAAATAGAGCCGAAACTGAGTTCTTTAGTTTATTCTCCTTGTATCAGCTTTTTCAGGAGTAAGGGTGTATAAAAAATTAAATTCTAATTTTAATGCTGCTAAGCAGCAAACGAATAGACTTTTATTTAAAAGCATGTGCCACTGGGATAATGTGACTGGTTTGATATTATCTGGTACAGTCCATTTAGAATTTTTCAAGCTCTCAGATGTGGTCAATTGCGTAGTTTGGTAGAGTGCAGCTGAATAAGGTTCTCTTTTATTCTTTATGTTAAGAAATTATTTACTTAAGAAAGGGGTCACAATCCATTCTACTTTCGCCCTCCAGTTCTCTTGGATTCCCTATAAGGGGCGGAAGAAATCTGTAGCTAGAATAAGACCTAGAGATATAAGTGGCATGAGATTCTGACCAATGAGCGCCCTTATCAGCACCAAGGCTGCTATCCTCAGAAGTAACCCTTCTTTGCCATAGAAAGGAATATGACTCTACAGAACATGCACGGATGCAGTGTTGACAATGGAAAGAGGTAAGATCAGGGACTCTCGTGTCCAATTCACTTTTATCCCACACCTCTCTATCCTCCTAAAAACCAAGAGACTATGAGCAAACCATCTTTCTTATTCAGTTTCCATATGTGCACATTCACATGTGCGGTATCTATAGAGCTGTGCTGTGACCAGTCTCATACATTGCTGTGCATGACAAACCAAGCTTGATGCCATCAATGGTGGGGTTGACCACTCCGGTCAGTCTTTGTCATCACTCACTGTATTAATGAACCCACCCACCATTCTCACATATGTTAGGAGATGCATAGTGAAGTCAAGAGACAGTGAAGCAGGTTGCGACATACTGTTGTGTGCTTAGCCACACTCTGTGAGTAGGCATCGATTGACTCCTTTTTCTGAGGCTAACATGCCACTTTCAGGGATTATCATTTCCCTGGCCAATCTTTGGTGGATGTTAAGGATTCTTTGAAAAGTCCATGCTCCCACTGTACAGTTCCAGTGGACTTCACATGGTCCTGGCCCCAGCCTCCTGGGCAGGTGTTTTTGTCCCGGAAGCTCAGAGAAGCCCTGGTAAGTACAGGTGCTCTTACTTAACGAAGGGCCTGGAAGGGCTCCTGGACACATCTCCTTCTCTTTCTTGGTGGTTACTCTGGGGAACAGGACTGTTTCAGGCCATCTGGCTTCCTTCAGGTTCAAGGAATCTGGGCAAGGTCCTTGTTAAGCCTGTCCAACGGTACAGAAATCCCTATGGAGAGCCAAAATGGAAATCTTTGTCATGCAGGATGGGAACCTGCCCTGCCACAAACCACTTTTCTGCAGCCAACTTGACATCTCTGACATTTCTGCAAGAGCAGTGCTCTATAGTTTCATGACATGCCTAATTTGTGTTGTATTTTTAATATTCTTGAACGTGTCCATCTAATGAGAGGAAAACAACGTGCGTCTCGGCAGAATCTCATCTCCACTTACAAATCTTTCACTGGCAGAATTCACATTAATGCTAATGAAATCTTAATGCTGAAACTGTGTTCTGCAGTGGGGGGATGGTCTCCCCTGCACTGAAACACATTTTCTTCTCATTAGCCCCACCATCTTTATTAATGTTAACAGTAATAAAGAGAATTAGTCAGGATGGCTTCTGGCAGACCCCAGAATTAATGGGGGCAAAAGGAAGGGAAGATAAATGGTTGGAAGGTTCAGATCTATTTTGATAGTGAATGAACTGTGTCCTCCTGGGACCCTCAGAAGAGTTGTTTTGTTCTAAATGAGGAGTGTCATGAATCACTGTCACCCAAAACCTGCTCACACTAGCAGGGAAGATGGACGGAGCCTGGTTCTAGAGAAAATCTATCCTGAGGTGATTTCACAGCTGGTTTTGTGTGTGTATGTGCACATGTGTGCCTCTCTCTCTCTCTCTCTCTCTCTGTGTGTGTTTGTGTGTGTGTGTGTGTGTGTGTGTGAGAGAGAGAGAGAGAGAGAGAGAGAGAGAGAGAGAGAGAGAGGTTCATGGTCACATATCTGTGAACAACAGACAACTTAACCAAAATTTGTTCACTCTGAGGTGTTTTGCTATGGGGCTGTATTATTTCATGTATATTCACATACATTTCATAGTTCTAATGTCCTGGAGACTGTCTCACTACGAAATATTTTGAAGATAAATACAACAGTGGAAGTAAGGATTGAGCCAGAGAAACTTTCCTTTCAAGGTAGAAGGGAAGATTTCATGCTGTGGAAAAGTCAATCAAAGTGGTAAGTGATGCCTTTCCTATGGACTTCTTTCCTTCCAGAGGGTTCTCTGAATTTTTTTTTTTTTTTTTTCCTGCCTATTCAAGCATCGAGTGTCGCTATGTCAGATCTCCCTACTGTTCCCAGGTCTGTTTGTCACTCTGGGAGGAGTTGAGACACCTGTAAGTTGTCCCCAGACAGAAAACTGCAAGGGCATGTGGGGACAGGAGGCGTGTGACTCTATATCATCCCTTGAGGGTTGCTTGGTTTCCTGTTGATTTAAGCAAGACCTGTGCCATAGAGATTTTGGCTGGGGCAGAAGGGAGTCAAGAGCAGTCCATTTGTTGAAGGCTAGCCTGCTAATACCTGGAGATAGACTGCCTGGAGACACTTCCATTTGAACTTCGTGTGACTCATTCTAGCATGGTGACCAGTAGTCATAGCTTACACTCCCCTTTCCATTCAGACAGCACCGTAGGTGCCTCACCACAACCCTAAGCTGGATGCCACAAGATACGGTCCACATGCCTATTTTGTTACATTAGTGGGGTGGTATGGTTATCAGTAAACATTGTGCTGTTAGGACCTGAGACCAGAGCATGTTTTCAAGATGGGAAAAAGGGTGATGATCCACGGGAGTGTCATGTCTGAATTCAGTCTAGGTACCACGCTTGAAAAGCAACGTAACAAGTCAAAACTTACTCAGAGGACAGTGCCCTGGGCAGGAAGAGGGTGTGAAACTGTGTCCCATTTGGAAGTTTCTGAGGAACTGAGCTTGTCTAGAGCAGCACCTTGTAGATGATTATCTACGAAGGTTTTCACACACTGGGAAAGGTATTAGATCCTATTGGTGGGGCCCAGGCGGCCACAATGGGGAACTCTGTAGACTCTATGGAGAAATTCATTCAGTGGTCCACCAGTCACAGTTGTCTAAACATAAACTACCCCAAATTTTTGACACTGTTGCACATTTTAGCACAGGCTGCTAATGTGGCCATTTGGACACTGGAAATTTGAATATGTATTTTTTTTTTTTTCAGGCAACAGCAGAGCTTGCTGATCTACCAACTCAGACTTAAATTTATTTTTGAGACAGTGTCTCATATAGCTCAGGGTGGCTTCAGACTTAACATGCAGCTGAGGATGACCTTGGATTGTCTGCATCTACCCCCTGAGTGCATACTGGTGAGTATGCACCAGGATGACTAGTTTGTGCCATTCTAGGGCTCTGTGAATGCTAGGTCAACTCTCTACCAACTGAGCTCATCCCCAGCCCTTTCTTATTTTTTTAAAAACAAAATGGGAAATTGATATTTTTGCCCTATTCCCCTGCTTTCTCCTTTGATGCTCGCTACTTCCCTTGGGCTCCCATTGTGGGACACATAGCATCCCTTACTCCCTTTGATTGGCTTAACATTGGAGAGTGGGTGACACAGACGTGGATGTTGGGGTTAGAATCGAAAGCATTAAAGGGATTCTTTGTTTTGTTTGCATTTTAGAGTAGTTGGTATTTTCTGTTGTTACCCTAAGGTCTCAGTTATAATTTTGTATTTTACATGTCAAGATGTCCATGTGTCAAAATGGCCTTACCACAATATTGCTCTTATAGCTAACTGGACATGCTAATGGAGAATATTACCCGAGGAAATCAAGCATGATAGGAGCAGCCAGTCATGGTTACTTATGAAATGTTTTATAATTCCTAAACGTTGTAACCCAATAGCTCCTAGATGTAGGTCCTTGAACAGCACTGGTTTCTGAGACCTGTATTAAAATGTAGAAAAATAGAAACAATGGGTGCAGTTTTCTCTAAGAATACATTTGACTCTAAAGATTCTTTGTTTTAATTTAGAGATAAAGATCTTTATTTTCTTTTTGTTGTTTTTAAAATCATCTCAAAATAATGGTGGCAGTTGATGGCATTTTAAAATGTCAGTGAACAAAATGAATCTGCCCATTTTGCCAGTACATTTTTGTTTGTTTGTTTGTTTGCTTTTGGTTTCTTTTATTGGTAAGTGAAAGCCCAGGATCTGATCCTTCTGATTCAGGTCTCCTAATCTTTGGAACCCTGCTTAGTTGCTTTTGTGATGTGTGTACATCACCTGGGTCTCCCATTTCATAGCATGGTGGTAACTCTGATGACCTAACATGGGCTGTGGTCCTTTCTAGATCCAAAGGTCACACGCTCTGTTTGACACAAGTGCCCTGGGTATGGTGTGGACACCCTGTCAGTGCTATTCAAATGTGCTGAATATATATGGGTGGATGGAAGGATCATGAGAGACAGAAAACCTTCCTCTCTTGCCTTGCTTTTTTCATGGCTAGCCTTTACTTCTCAGCTTTGGTGGGCTCACAGCACTTCCTGAGTTGGTTCTTGTTCTGCATTGTTCTTGTTCTGGAATCTGTTTTAGCATTCCCTAAAACTGTGTCTCCCCCAGTAGATGATGAGTTTCTGGAGGCTGGAAACTGTGACTGATTGTGACTGATTAAGCTGTGTACTGTCAGCGCTGGCCATTCTGACCAAGAGTAAGAGGTTATCTCAGAAACTAGATAGTGAATGGTGAATGGATGTCCAAGGTCAGCAAAGTTTTGCCTCCTCAGTCACCATATGGCTAAGATGTGAGGTGGCTGAGAAGGTTTCCTTATGGGCTTGTGTGACTTCCTAAGGAGATAAGAGTGACTACCTATTTACACTAGTAAATTACACTAGTAAATTAGCCAGTGACAGAGCAGAAAAGCAATTCCACCAACTCTTGCTTAGATCTATTGGGGTCACGGACAGAAACATATGTAACAGGTTACTCACAGATCAAAGTTAAGTCAAAGGTAGCTGTATCCCTGAGAAGGCCACTCTAGCATGGGTGGTGCCTCACAAAAGTTGTATCTTTTCATTCCCTTGCATGACTTTGTAGGTAGCTCCACTGGAGATAGTCTGCACTTCCCAGCAGATGTTAGCATTTCTGTATTCTTGGGAAAGGGCCTCACGAGTCCTGTAACTATTATGGCTTTCCTGATCCTTGTATGTTTCTTTTGCTTCCTCAGTTTTATGAGCTGCATGCTTCTCCCTAGGCAGAATATTTCAACTCAGAAGACATCTCTATACAACAGGTCTCCTTGGCTTTTCTTTGTTTTCCTCAGTACCATATCTTTTAGGGACAGCAGTAGAAATGGACCAATGTCATGTTTTAGGGATGAAGTTTATCAAGTGTGTTAAAGTTGAAACTGTGTTTTTCTTGGAACCTTTGTCATAGGAAGGAGCCCTGCCACACACCTTGTTACAGTTCTGCCTGTCCTTATCACTATGGGGAGATCTCTTAGACAGCTGTCCAGAGTTAAGATCACTGCTTCCTATCTATCTCCCCATGAGCTCCTGAGATACCTGAGGCCTTTACTTATACCTAGCCCATACTTGAGGAATGATGGAAGCAGGAAAGGTGGATAATGAAAGGAGTGGGCCACTGAAATTCGATCCTGCATTTACATTCTCATGTGCTGAGATAAAAAGGTTGTTGTTGTTTTGATTCCAATATTCTGATAACCATAGTCTTCCTTTGCTTTGGAGACAATTGGTGACCTCCTAGAAGCCATTTGTATCAGTGAGGCAGAATCTATAATAAGACAGACATAGTGGCAGACTCCTTTGTGGAACAGGTCAGAGTGGCTTATAGCTTTCATCTATTTGAGTCAGGATCACATAGGCATTTAAATGCAGACGTCCATCCCTTTCCCCTTCCACATCCTTGCTCACATTCTGAGTCAGAACTTCAGGGAAAGGAAACACGTACATAACAATATCTCCAGGGGTGTCAATTGCTGCTCTCTTCTTTCCGGCCAGTCTTCAGCTATTTTTCAGTGTTCTTGATCTATATTTAGGGAGCTCGGTCATATCTATCTTTCAGGTGGAGTAAATAGATCAGTTTGGTTTTTATTGTTTTTTGTTTTGTTTTGTTTTAAAAAAAACCTCTCTTCTGTCTCATCCATCCTCATTTTATTTCTCTTTCATTTCTGCAGTCATTCTTACCTGAACCTTAAGAAATAGATGGAGCAATCAACAGAGGAACAGCCCAGACCTGAGAGTGACTCAAGGCATGGTGGGCCTATAGTCTGGATGGATGATGGTGAATGGTGGCCTCACAGATCTGAGGATGCAGAGATTTGTAGCACACTTAGAATCTCTGACCAGAACCTATGACCAAGTGGCACCATTATTAAAGTGTTAGGGTAGTGGCCATGTCTCTACACTTTCTTTTCTTTTCTTTCTTTCCTTTTTTTTGGGGGGAGGGGATGTTGAGATGTTTCAGAGGTCAAAAACAGTGGCTATGTACAGCCATAAGATCTGAAGGTTGTAAAAAAACCTATTTTCTTTGTATTTTTACAAGTGTTTTGCCTGCATACACGTCTGAGTACCACATGCATGTCTACTGCCTACAGAAGTAAGAAGAAAGCCGCAGATACCCTGCAACTAAAGTTACAGAAGGTTGTGAGCCATAGTGTCGATGATGGGTATCAAACCTTGTGTTCTCCAAGAACAGCAAGTGCTCTCAACCACTCAACACATCTCCAGCCTCAGATCTGACCTTTTACCTTAGCTTCCACATCATCAGCCTCATAGTTCTGCATGTCCTATAATCTTGGTTCTACAAAGGGTGGAGATAGGAGGATCTCCTAGCTGATAAAACAGGAGTTCCAACTTCATCGAGAAACTCTACCTCAAAGAAATGAGGGAAGGATGCAAAACCTTTCTCTGGCCTGTGTGAAAGTGCATATCTATTTCGGTCTTTCTCACAGGTACCTTCTTCAAAACAATGTGAAAAATAGTAGACACAAACCTTCATCTCTCCGCATAACTCTCAAACTGACTGGACATGAGCTTTTCCTCATCAACTTTGTAGAAGCATGCATGAGTTCTGGCAGCTGTGATGGTAAGTAGAAGGTCTCTGGCCTCCTCTTCCTGGTTGAGTGGGCTCCTAACCTTATGTCTTCATAGCAGTGCAAACCACTTGTTGTAGTTGACCATGTTAACTTCTCACAGGTCACAAGATCTGAGGGAGTCAGACACAGATGTCAAAACCCAGTTTTCTGGCATATGTTTTGGGTCCTTTCTGTCACCTTCTGTCTCCTCAATGGCTTTAGAGGTAGCCGGCCCTGAAACAGTATTGGTCCTAGCTTTACTTGGTACATGTTCCTGTCTTACTGAGAGGAAGAGCCTCATCCCTGGGCAGTGGCTGAGCATTAGTAGAGGGGTTTTGAAAGGGAAGATGGTCTGAGATATTTTGTAAGGACTAGACAAGAGAAATCAAGGCTGTTCTACTCTTAACCTATTTGACCTTGTTTTTACCCCATGTGATGTAAGAAACTTGTCATTTATTAACTGCTTTGTGTAGCACATTTACTGAGTGCTTACTCCTCCAGGTCCTGGACTGGTTTCTGAGACGGCAGGCAAAAGTAGAGCACAGAGGAAAGGCTATAGGAAGGTGGGGGAACAGACAGCATTTGTTCATGTAAAAGCCGGTGGTAGAAGCATGCATGGAGGGGAGATGTATAGTGAGAAGCTGAGGGAAGACGGTTAAGGCTCAAGGTGTTGACCTTGTGTTCCATTCTGAGTCTCATGTTGGGAAACTACAGGAATGGAGAGGGAGCTCTGATAGTTTCTTAAGGAATTACCCTTGGGAGGGTGGCACTTAGGATTGTGGTGGTAGATGAGGAGATGGAGATCAGTGGTCAGATTTAGGATTTGTTCTGAAGGCAGAGACAACAGCAGTTGCTGGTTGGCTGAGTGTGCTGGTAAAGGAGCAAATTGCTATGTTGGGAATCTGACCATTGTGGATGGCTCAGTGGCCATTAGCCTTTCAGGCCGTTCAAACTGAGTTAGCTCCTGGCAGTGATGAGCCATGAATAACAAAACCTTCTGTGGAGATACTGCTCCAGCTTGCTGGTTGGTTCCTACAGGAGGTTTAGTTATTCTCCTTTGCCCTAGGCAAGCATAAGTCCCTTTAACTCATATCCAAGTCAGCTTCGTTACATGGAAGTTCTCAGCCTACCTGCCAGCCTATCTCAAGCCTCTTCCATTTCTACATGGTCCCACATTCCAGACACATCAAACCGCTCTTCCCCACCCAGCCATACATATGGCAATGGATCTTACACCCTCCGCTGTAATTGTGCAGTAATTGTGCTTTATCTGTGTCTCCATCTGTCTCTGATTCTTTTAAAAGTTACAACCCTGCTCTTTCTAACTTCATATCTTGATTTCTTCAGAGAGATGTGGATTTTCTAATGAAACTTGACCTATACATTTAGTCTAGTCCACTCTAATTTTTATTTGTGTTATAGTTAAATCTTCTTTGTTCTTGTGAAACACGTTCTTCCTATTAACCTTGGCTGTCCTGGAATTCACTATATAGACCAGGCTGTCTTTGCCTGCCTCTGAGTGCTAGGATTAAAAGCCCATGCCACTACTCCTGGCTAGTAAAATATTCTAAATGTGGGACATAGTTATATTTTTATCACTCTATATGTTGTTTTATAGTCATGGAGTCTGATTATATTGCTTTTTATTAATGTAATGTCTCCTCCCAGATAGGTACTCCTCAGAGTCCAACCTTAATTTTGATCTGCTTCAACTTTGGATGGTCTGGAGAATGATTTACAGTACTTGTACTTTTTGTTCTTTTAAGATTTATTTATTTTATGTATGTGAGTACACTGTCCCCATCTTCAGACACACTAGAAGAGGACACTGGATCTCCTTGTAGATGGTTGTGAGTCATCATGTGGTTGCTGGGAATTGAACTCAGGATCTATGGAAGGATAATCAGTGCTCTTAATGGCTGAGCCATCTCTCCTGCCCTTGAACTTTTGGTTTTGAATGAGTTATTATCAAATAGAAGTGAGTGAACAAACAGTGAATGAGAGCTACAAAGAAGCATTGAACTTGCAACTCCAGTGTTCTGAACGCCCAGCCCAGCTGGCATAATCAAGTGAAAGAGTGGACAATGGTACCAGCAAGCCATCGGCTTACAGTCACCTAGTAGAACTGACTGGAGAATCCAAGGCAGCCAGCTAGAATTCTTGATTGAAAGAGTCTTGGGCAGAGGGTTTCCTCTCTGGATGAGCTACCAGCTTCTTGTTCCCACTGCAGGCATCTTTATATCATAGGATAAATCTTAGAGACCTTGAGTTGGAATAGTCAACACCCTTACCTGCTTTCTTCTTTCCCTCACTCTATTACAGAGGTAGGAGCCAACATGATTCAGATCACAGGGTTTTGGAGGGCACTGGGCATGAACACTACTAATTCTGAATTGGCAAAAAACAGGCCCGGGGAGTATAGTTGACTTCTCAGTGAGTTTAAACAGTGCATAATGGCACAATATGAATTACATAATCTAAGCCACACAGTTAGCCTCTTGGTTGATGATTTGAATTGTAGTGAAGAAGGATGCTAGGAAGGGGTATGAGAGCATTTCATCCAGGACCCTGATCACAGCCTGTGCTGGTAGAAGGAGCTGGCCAGGAAGTACGCTAATAAAAGTTTTATTTCTATGTTCATTTATTTGGTTTTTTTTGTTGTTGTTGTTGTTTTGTTTTGTTTTGTTTTTGAGACAGGGTTTCTCTGTGTAGCTCTGGCTGTCTTGGAACTCACTCTGTAGATCAGGCTGGCCTCAAACTCAGAAATCCGCCTGTCTCTGCCTCCCAAGTGCTGGGATTAAAGGCATGTGCCACCACTGCCTGACTAATTTATTTGTACTTTTAAAAAGATTTATCTATGCTGGGTGATGGTGACACATACCTTTAATCCCAGCGCTCCCGGTAGGCAGAGGAAGGCAGATCTCTGAGTCTGAGGCCAGCCTGATCTACAGAGTGAGTTCCAGGATAGCCAGGGCTACACAGAGAGACCCTGTCTCAAAAAAATAAAAATTATAATGTATAAATTATGTTTTGTATGTACGTATTTATGTTCATGTATACGTTTGTATCATGTGTGTGCATGGTGCTTGAGGAGGTCAGAGGAAGGTACCAGAACCCTTGGCACTGGAGTTACCTAGAGTTGTGAGCCACTCTGTAGGTGCTGGTGCTAGGAACTGAACTGGATCTTTTGCAAGAACAACAGGTGCTCTTAACTATTGAGCCATCTCGCCAGTCTCTGGGCATGCTTTTGAAAAACCTAGAAAGTCAGTAGCTGTTTGTTTCAGATGCAATTTGCACTCTCCAGATAATCCAGTGGCCTGCCAGACTCCTCAGTCCCTTTTGGAGTCAAGTTGGCTGCATAATTAGCTCTGGCCACTTGTCAGTGCATGTGGGAGATCAGATGTGTTTGGCTGAGGTGCTTCATAGCCGGGGCTCTCCTCCATCTTTGTTTTTCTCTACTGGAATCCAAGCCATAGGATGATATGTGTCACTAAGCAGACAGAAGCTGGATCCAGACTCCCCAGAAGGAGGAGGGTCCTGCTGCTCCCTACATGGCTTTGTAGGAGTGAGAAGAGAATTATGTGCTAATCTTCTGAGATTTGGTTTATTTGTTGGCTCCACAGAGGGTGTTTAATTCTGATTAAGTCTTCTCAAAGAAAGAGTAGGGAAATTCCCAGATGATGGATGTGAATAATGGCCTTAGAGAGTGAAGTCGGTAATGGCCTGTCTTCAGAACTCATGAGCATCAGCTGTTGGATCCAAGGTGATTCAGGGAATGAGCTCATTGAGGCAGAAGTAGAATATGATTGTAAATATGCAAACATCAGAATTTATTTGGCTATGAATCACTGTGTTTTTAAGAAGAACATCCAAAGGGAAGTAAGAACCAGGATTTGGTCATACCCTTGAAAGAAGATGTCCTGGCTGCATGGAGGAGCAGAGATTGAACCCTTTGGAAAACGTACCTGTGCTTTGGTGAGGGATGTGTCAGGCTATGTTGACTGGATGCCATTACACATTCAGGTTAAACAATGCCTTATACTTGTGAATCTATGTTTGGCTGACAGCATCCTGGTGATATGTAACTTGACAGTTAGTGGTCAAAATGAGTTAGAAGGCCTTCATTCCATCACTGGTTTGACTATCTAGACCATTCTTTTGTACTAATTCTGGAGCAGTCTAGTTACTTGTCTCAGCTTCTGTAGAGCAGTACATTCAACCATAGTGGATGAATCTGTTCTCCAAGTGTGGTTAACTTTGAATGCATCTTTGAGACCCAATCCTGGAGGCCACCATTAGGACCCTCGATAAGGCTTTGGGGAGCCAGATGAACAGCCATCCTGTCAAAGACTTGGTCTGGGCACTGTTGCTCAGCTTTGCACAGTGAGTGTTATGTCTTCTACATGCAAACTTTAGGTCACTTTGTATATGTGACCTAATGGGAAGTTCCAAGATGACCATCACAAAATCATCTCTTTGGGGAAAAAATGTGACTGATTAATAATAATGATAAAAAGAAAACCCTACAGACCTAAGCATAAACAGCAGCCATTAGATCTAGAGAGGAATCATTCCAACTTAGCCACGACTCTGCCATTTCTAGAGGAACCTCAAAGAAAGTTCTGGATTGAGCAAAATGTTTATCTCTAGCGATTTATTGAATGCTACTGACAAGTGTATGCTTATAAACATTTTTTCTAATATTATGAGAATGGGGCTTTGGGAATCTTCAGTTCTTTGTTCATTCTTCTGAGTTCTAAAGTTGAAAGTGAGTGGGTTAGGTTCCCATATCCTTAACACCAAGCGCCACATTGAAAATAGAATGGTAAACACTTTAAAAATCATAAAACAAGCTGGGCAGTGGTGGCGCATGCCTTTAATCCCAGCACTTGGGAGGCAGAGGCAGGTGGATTTCTGAGTTTGAGGCCAGCCTGGTCTACAGAGTGAGTTCCAGGACAGCCAGGGCTACACAGAGAAACTCTCAAAAAAAACAAAACAAACAAAAACCCAAAAATCATAAAACAATATACATATAAATAAGATTTTCTAAACCAGGAAGATAAGAAATAGAACGTATCTTCCTAATTCCATCTCCCATAAGTAGCCACTGTGAATAGTCTGGCAAATAGCTTTCCAGATTTCCCACTAAATATATGTACCATATGGCTTATTATTTACAAACTTGGGATAATTTTATGTATGCTATCCTGTAATTTATGTTTCTTTCCCTGAGAAGTGTGTCTCAGGCATCCCTTTCATTTCAGCACAGTTGTATATTTTAGTGGATGCAAAATATTCCAATTTATCTGTGTACTAGAATGTATAGTATATGTAGCATGTGTATAATCTATCTCCTTGTATAATATGTGTATATTGTATGTCTATTTGTATTTCCTTATGTACTCTATGATACTATTATAATCACATTTAGGCACAGAAACGTTGTGTCTAAAGATATTTAGTTTTCCAGCCAAGAGATGGAGTTACTTATAATAGCTTTTTAGTAGCTCCAGTCAAAAGGTGTGTATCACTTTGAACATTTACCACTGCTCTTGTGGTTGGATTTGTATTTTGATAGTCTTGGAAAATAGAAAGTTGAGATCCAGAGTTCCTTGTGCAAAGTATAGATATTTTCGGCTTACTAAAATGTGAAAAGAGACCCACAGAGCTCTATTTGATGGTGCTTTCACAGACAAGAGAATTACAATGAGTCGTGTATAAAAACAGTCATTTGACACGCTCTCTAGGGTTTCACCTCTGGATTCCTCAGTACCATGTGATCATGGTCCTGTTTAAATATGTCCATTGCTTTCAGAGGTGGCACTACTGACAACAGGTCATGTTGAAACAACTGAACTTCATGAGTCTAGGCTTAGGTCAATGGAGCTTTTCATTCTTGTCCACCCTTGACGTTGCCTCCTGGGTGAGCTGCTGTCTCTGAGGTTTGGAGAATCTGTTTTCCTCCTGTGGCAGCTGTCTGGCAATCTGACTGGGCTTTTTTTTTTTTTTTTTTTTTTTAATGCTGTAGCCATTTGATTTACTTCATGCTGAGGCACACTGTAACACTGTAGCACCACTGTAGACAGTGTGGTGTCTACAACCTGGAAAACCCACAATGATCGTGGTGTATGAGTAGGACCTGGCTGAAGTAGTAATGAGTAGGACCTGGCTGCAGAGGAGCATGAGCATCATAAAGTTCAGAATTCCCACCTTGCTAACTCCATGAAGGCAAGCATTGGCTTTCTCAAAAACTATTGCTAGAGAAGACATAACACTCACTCTGCAAAGCTGAGCAACAATGCCTAGACCAAGTCTTTGACAGAATGGCTGCTCATCTGGCTCCTCAAAGCCTCATAAAGGGCCTTAACAGTGGCCTCCAGGATTGGGTCTCAAAGCTGCATTCAAAGACCAGCCATTAACCACACTTGGAGAACAGATCCATCTACTATGGTTGAACGTACTGCTCTATAGAAACTGAGACAAGTAACTACCATCTAATTTGTTAGTTCCTGCCTTATTTAATGACACTCAAAGATGGAGACAGTAATTAGTAAGCATAAATGATGTTTTTAGATGTGGAAAATAGGATTTCATGGGTTTAATGACTAGTCCTTTTTTTTTGTTTGTTTCTGTGATAAACACCATGACCAAAAGCAATTTGGGAAAGAATGTATTTCCTCTTATAGGTTATAGACTATTACCTAAAAAAGGTAAGGCAGACACACAAGGTAGTAGCCAGAAGCAGAAACCATGGAGGAACATTGCTTATTGGCTTGCTCCCAGGCTCATGTCCAGCTTGTGTAGCTAAAACCCACCAGCCTAGGAATGGTACCACCCACAGTGGACTGAGCCCTCTGACATCAATTAGCAATCAAGAAAATGCCCCATAGACCAGTTGGGGTTCCCTCTTCCTGGGCTTGTGGATGACTAAGAGTAGTCATCATAATGACTAGATTTAATGAAATGTATACAGCTTGAGCTTGAATCCAAGGCCTGATTTCAGCGTTCTCTCTGCCGCTAAAGGAGCTAGAAGGGCGACAGCACCTGGAGGACTGTCCTTTGGATGCAAATACAGCACCCTTGGCTATCTGTCAAGATCTATCTATATGGAGATTGGGAGGAGATGTTCAAGTAGGAAGCCAGAATGAGCTTGGGACAGAGTTTCAGCTCAGTGGGCTAGGAGGAGGCTCAAGGGGCAGAAGGACCTTGAGGAGGAAGGTGGTTTGGTTTGTGTATAAGCTAGCTGTCACTTCACACATTCCAAACCAAGTGTAAAATTGGAGGGAATCAAAGACTAAGAGAAAAAAAAGAAGTCTGGTTAATTGGGCTTTTAATTAGCAAGGCGGGGAGGGGGCACACCAAAAAATATGTTCAATGATAACTAAGGGGGCAATTAGTAAAAGTCTGATGTAAGAAACTCAAAAGAATCATCTGGCTTGTTCTTTCCTCTCTCTCCTCTTCTTGTTTAGCGGTAACAAGAGTTACTAAGAGTAAGTAAGACATGGGGAAGGTCAAGAGGAAAACCAATCATTTAAAAGACACTCAGGGGCCAGGGGTGGTGGCCTTGAGTCCTGGCACTTATGAAAGTGATGGGGGAGGTCTGAGAGTTTGAGGCCAGTCTGGGCTACTTAGTGAAATGAAAACAAAAGCAAGCCACAGAATAGTAAGAGACTGAAGAGATACAACAATTAATAGCAGAGTTCACTTGTACCCCAGTGCAAATGGTGAACTGCGTAAAACACTCTCTGCCAGTTTTAGCAGACAAGGCAGCAGTGAGCAACCTAACATTAGAGTTCAGGTTCTAATACCACTGCCAACTAAACAGAAGCCACACTCCTTCTAAATTCAGGTGGACAGCCTGAATTTAGACATTCTTGTCATGCCAGGTAGCAAGAAAGGTATTGATTCTGCTAGGACCATCTTAGAAGAACCTGAAGGCTGATGACTGAAGATTGGGAAATCTGAGCATTAACAAGAATAATTACAGCAGTGGCAAAACTTAAAACCAACTGGTCCCTGATACAGGGTGCCAATAAAAAAATGTATTTATTACTTGAAACCTGTTATACAAGTATAAGGAATTAATCATGCATTTATTTATTTTGCCTTCTAGTATGAACAGTACCATGAAATAGCCAAGGTGGAGATGGGGACAGTTTCTTGTTATAGTTTTCCAGTTAATACTTGAAGGAGGACTAGTACCAGTTTGTAAGCACCAATCAACTGATAGATACAACCACATGTTATACATCTCCCAGCAGGAAACCTTAAATCCTTTGTGACACTGCCTTGAAAACAAAATCACCCAGATAGTATGATTGAATGACCAAAATGTAGGAACTATAGATGATAGGGAAACACATTCAGTTACACTTCTGGGATACAGTCACCAAAATCCAAGCAAACCAGTTTCTAAAAATAAATCAATAATTAAAAAAAGATGATTACAGCAGACTTGAAGGACATCAGCCAACTGCACTGTGTGATTTTTCAGGATCATTTAAAAAGCATCCTGATTTAAGACCTGGTAAAAATATTGACATTTTTGTGTGAGCTTTCAGTATTGTTGGGAAAGTCACTGTGTTGACTAGGATACTGGCTATGTGGTTATGTCAGGATCTTGGCCTTTTTACAAGTTTATATAGAAATATTTGCAGAACTCTTGTCAAGTGTATTCCAAAAGCAGAGAAGAAAAGTGACCTGCTTTGGGATGGAAAAAGTCAAGGGCTGATGCTTATAGAGGCTAGAAGATGAACTCACCATGGTCTATTTTACTATTCAGTTTACTTTGTTGGTATTGAAATTTTACACAATAAGAATTGGTTTGTGTTTCCTGAGCCTTCTTTTTAAATTTCTGGGGAGTTACTATTATGTATGGTACAGAGATGGTGTCTAAGGCCTTGCTTTGTTATTTGTGTGTGTGCAGTCACTATGTGCAGTGATCCTTATGCTTGGGCATGCACAAGTACCCATAGAGGCCTGATGAGGGTGTCAGGACCCCTTGACCTAGAGTTATAGATGGGTGTAAACCAGTTGACATGGGTGCTATATTCCTAAATACATAAATGCAACCTTCTCAATCTGCACAATGTAAATTAACATGTTTATGTTTTCAGAGCTGACCACTCAGCAAGTGCTCTTGACTATTGAGTCATCTCTCTACTTTTCTCCCACACAAAATGTTATTATTTTGAAACAAGCTTCTAGTAATTTGTTTTTATATATTTAAAAAGTTTCTTGGGCTTGTCTCACAGAGGTTGATTTTTTGTGGGAATAAAATTGAAATAAAAGAGGCCGCTATCAAGTACGTTTGCTAATGTTCCAACTTTACAGTTACATACAAAACATAGGCTGGTGGCCAGTACAGTGCCTCACGCCTTTAGTCCTAGCACTTGGAAGGCAGAAGCAGGCAGATCTCTGAGTCTGAGGTCAGCCTGGTCTACATAGTGAATTTCAGGACAGCCAGGGCTACAGAGAGAAACTCTGTCTCAAAAAAACAAGCAAGCAAGCAAGCAAATGAACAACCACACCACAGAAACATAAGCAAACAACACCCCCCCTTAAAAACACACACACACACACACACACACACACACACACAAAACCCAACTCAACAAAACAAAACCATAGGCTGGGTTGCAACTGAAAAACCACCACCAACAAAACAATGTAAGAATGCAGGAAAGAATAAAGGGAAAATACCTTACTTCTGTGACTAGATTTAATGAAAACCAAGTGTGTATATTTATAATCACTATTTCTCATGATGAAGTTTTTAGTGATGAAAAACAAGACTTTTACATGAATTTATTTAGGTAAAGTGAATAGAAACACACAGAACTCGTCAGATTAAAAAATATCTTTCTTTGTATCAACCCAATAAAAAGCAGAGAATTATTCTCACCCCATTCTTTCCTTCTCAACCAGCTGAAGGTCAGTGATGCTACTGTGTGTGATTAGCCAAAGAAAAGATTGTGCAGTGTCTTTTATATGAACTGCATGCTAATTTAATTTACAAGGGTAAACTTGAAGCTTATTAGAGTTAGACCTTGAAATTCATGTATCAAAAAATAGGTCAAATCACATAGGATGAAAGAGAAAAGATAAGAATTAATTTATGTGAGCCTTACAAATGTATTCAAGTAAGATTTAAAAAAAAAAAAAATCTAGAAGCCATGCAGTATATAGAGAAAAATGACTCTATAAGGTGCTCAGATTCAGACAGTAAAAAGTAAATGAGAGGTGATAGGAACAAGAACTTGGGCAAAATCTGAGTTAGAACCCATTGGGTGTGCATGTCTTAGCAATAGCTGGTGCAGTGGACTGCTTGTTCAGTCTCTGTTCCATTTTCCTTGTAGCTGGAAATGATTCGGGCCAGATTCCCTTGCAGCTAGGGTAACAAGAGAGAATTAGATTAGTAGTGATAGACTCTTCAGCTTTGGAGTTGGGAAGTGAAAAGGACAGAGAAGCCTGCCTTCCTCCATTTCTCTCCTCCTTTCTTCTCTCTTTTATTCCCATGAGGTTGTCTTGTAGCAACACTGCCACCTCCTTTCTTCCACTTCCTGAGCATCCAGATGCAGTTACAGAAGCAGAAGTAGATACAGTGTCCCCCTGATTATGGCTGCCAGGTGCCTGATTCATAGCTGCACCATTGGGTCTTGAAAACACAGCTTGCCCGTGGCAACAATCCATGACTACTCCTTCATCTCTGAAGACCTGGTGTACTGGCTGGTTTTGTGTCAACTTGACACAAGCTGAAGTTATCACAGAGAAGGGAGTTTCAGTTGAGAAAATGCTTCCATGAGATCCAGCTGTAGGGCATTTTCTCAATTAGTGATCAAAAGGGGAGGGCCCCTTGTGAGTGGTACCATCTGTGGGCTGGTAGTCTTGGGCTCTATAAGAAAGCCAGCTGAGCAAGCCAGGAGAAGCAAGCCAGTAAGGAACATTCCTCCATGGCCTCTGCATCAGCTCCTGCTTCCTGACCTGCTTGAGTCCCAGTCCTGACTTCCTTTAGTGATGAACAGCAATTGGAAGTGTAAGCTGAATAAACCCTTTCCTCCCCAACTTGCTTCCTTGGTCATGATGTTTGTGAAGGACTAGAAACCCTGACTAAGACACTTGGCAAGCACCCAATGCCATCCATAAACTCTTAGTATTCCAAGATGGATTTGCTCGCTGTGCACCACTGTACTCTTTGGTGGAAATGAGCTACATTTAGAAGCTTTCAAGCCTTCACAAAAGAGTGAGTTCTGTTTAAATCACCTTCCTGTCATCCTCATACAGAATTCCCCAACACTTCTCCCAGTTTCATTCTATCACCTCATGCCTCATTCTCTTAGTTGGATCACTGGCTTTTGCCGTGAGTACTTGCCTCAATGCTCACTTCTCTAACTGTGTCTTAATGCCCAGGAAGCCAAAGAGAGTAAATGGCAGAGTTGCTGCAAGACCTCATGGGAAAAAAGAAACAGGTATCTGCAGATATGGGGAGAGGAGTTTCCAGGTTGCCCAACTCTTGTCTGCCTAAATTAACCTGTCTTGGGACCATGCCAGAATTCTCTGCCCCACATCACTTATTCTAAAGCATAGAGCTTTTATCCTATTCCAGATAGGGCCCATGAAATTCAGAAACATGAATCCCCAGCCCAGCATTGCATGGTGCTTCCATAGTGGATCCTCATGTTGGCTGCCTATTGTGTGAACTTTCAAGGATATACAAATGCAAGTATGTAGTAGACATCAGAGTTGAGTTCCACAGTCCTGCCAAGGATGAGGTAGGAGTTAAATAAGAAACAGGAGGACTTGCCTTTTGTTTTTTTCTGTGCTGGTGATCACTAATTCCCCCATGCCTGTCTGTTGGTTAGTGGGAGACAGATGAGGATGAGGGACAAAAAATGACCACAAAGTACCAGTGAGCAGAAGAGACAAAGCAGAGCAGAGACAGGATAGAGGTGCTGGGTTAAGGGTGGCCTAGGCAGCTGCTATGGTTTGGAATTGTCTGTCTTCTAAGTGTCTGAACATTGGAGGCTTAGTCCTTAACCTGATGGCTGTGAGGTGGTCTGGTTTTTGAAAAGGGTAGGGGGGGGGTGTCTAGGGGCTGTTGATGGCTCATTAGGTAAAGCACTTACATTGTAAGTGTGAAGATCTGAGTTTGGATCCCCAGAACCTAAATAAAAGATACCCATCTGTGGCAGCCTGCTGGTGATCCCACATTGGGAGATAGAGACAGGGAATTCCTGGAGCAAGCGGCTAGCCCGACTAGCCAGAATGGCAAGCTCTGGATTCATTGAGAAACCCTGTGTAGGCTGGGTGGTGGCACAAACCTTTAATGCCACCAGTTGGGAGGCAGAGGCAGGTGGATCACTGAGTTTGAGGTCAGCCTGGTTTATAGAGTGAGTTTCACGATAGGATAGACAGAGAAATCCTGTCTGGAAAATAACCAAACCAAACCAAACAAATAAAACAAACAAACAAACGAAAGCCTGCTTGGAAAGTGCCTGAGGAAGACACCTGATGATGAGCTCAGGCTTCCACATGCAGGAATAAACATGCATGTGCACATATATACACACACATATCTACACAATACACACACAAAGGAAGGACTTAGCAGAAGTCTTTAGGTGGCTAGAGGCAAATGCCCTCAAGAAGGGTTGAAGTAGGACCTCTGAGAGAGTTCTTCTGAGAAAGAATTATAGAAAGCCAAGACTGATTCCCAAGTTGCTCTTCACCATCCTGTCTGATGATAATGTCTCCCTTTTCATGATCCTGCCATTTGGGACCCCAGAGTTGAGCTTACTCCTATACCATGGCCGTGAGCGCTAAATACATTTCCCTTCTTTCTCTCCTGCCTCTTCTTCTTCTTTACTTGCCCTGCTTCAAGAATCTCACTGTAGTAACACAAGCCTGACAAGCACAGCGATTTGGGCATTTCCTTGATGCTGTTGGTGGCAGTAATGGTGACAGTCCTGGCAGTGGGAGTGGCTCACTTCCTGCTGGTGCTGGCAGAGCAGACCTAATACTGCTAAAAGCACAATGTCCCTATTGTCCCTAGATGTCCGTTTCTACTCCCCTTTCCCTTGTACTACGAAATATACTCTGAAGTGAGGAAGAATACTGTCCTTTACCTGAGAGGACCCCAGTCAGCCCATCCAGGCTGCAAGGGGCTTGGCTTGGGCAGGGGATACCTGTCTTCTTGCTATTAGTTAACTTCCCTCCAGGAACAAACTCAGATCTCCTGGATTTTTGTTCTATATTTTTACTGACTCCAAAGGGCCAGCAGGGCCTCAGTGAACATGGCTCCATGCTAGCTTGGATCTGGGAGCCCAAATACATAGTTTGAGCTTCCTGTTCCACACTTTTCTCTTGTAGATGATTTTGGCCAAGTTCTGTAAACTTTTTGAGCCTTAGTTTCCTCATTTGTAAGATGAGAAAGATTGTTACTTCATGCACCGAGAATGTTGATTAGTTCTCTTAGGTGTGGCAAATGCTTAGACCGTGGTACCCACTGTTAGCATTTGGTCTAGGCTCCGCCCCACAGTTGCCTGGCAACAGCCAGGTATACCTGACTCACTATAAAAGGAGCTGCTTGCCCCCTCTGCTCTCTCTTGCCTTCTTGCTCTCCTCTGTCCTTTCTCCCCTCCCCCTTCTATCCCCCTCCCCTCCCCCCTCTCTCTACGTATGGCTTATGGCTGGCCTCCTCTCTCTCTCTCTCTCTCTCTCTCTGCCTTTCTCTGTCTCTACTGCCCTCTCAACTCCCCTCCCCATGCCCACCTGACTGCACATCCACCAAACATATTCTCTCTTCTCTTTCTTTGTATAAAACACAACACCTACTATATAAGCGAAAATGCTTTACACAGGGCCAATACACTGCTCTACCTGTGATAAGAAAACTTGTATCTCAAAGAGTAGGTGTTTTGTTTTGTTTTGTTTTAGGTGAGCAGAACAAATTCTCCTCTGAGCTCACGCAAGATGGCTCCGCTTCTCAAAGACAAGCAATAGCTTTTGAGTAAGCAAGGGCACGGTGTACTTTGAGCCACTTACTGCTTGGTGTTGAAAGTAAAACAAAGCAAATGACCTGTGACTCTGATTGCAGGAGTCTGTCCACAGTCTGATCATGTTCGAGATGCATACTTCAAATCATCTGCTGATTCAAAATGACTTCCTCCTACGAGGAGTCCATCAACCTAATGAGTCATTTTAAAACAATTCCCAATTGTACATTTTCTAAGTGTTAAGAGCTCATAAACGCTGTGCTGAACAGCCCATGTGCCATTAGGCCTAAAGGTGTCACAGAAATCTCATCTTGTCCTTCACTTCCCCACAGATACTTATTTTTGTTTAGAATTAATTTACAAAGAGCGGAGAGCTTAAATTGTATGTTCTTTTTGAGAAGAAAGAGGGAGCAGTCAGTTCTCTACAGCTCTATGACACGGCTCTAGTTCCAAAGCTCTTCAGACTATGGTAGATCTGGGGTTTCGGGAGACTCAGGATATGCAGAAATCATGATCGAAATGAGCATGTTTAAGAGAGAAGGTTTAAAGGCTTGCGTAGTGTTTGGCTACTTCCCTCTGAGTGCTTACTGGTGTCTTAGTTTGACGGTTTAAACGGATGCTATGTTCGGATGCTGTTGGTTCCAGCATCCCTCTGCTTTCCCATGGACGATTCATGTTTCCTTTCATTCCTCCCATTAGATAGAGAGGCAGGGTCTGCTGTGGCCAAGCCTCAGCTACGTGGTGTTGCCTCAGGTAAGTAGGAAATACATGAAGCTGAGCAGGAAACGGGGGTTCCTCATGCTGCCGTGACCCCCACCTATACAATTATTTTCGTTGCTACTTCATAGCTGTACTTTGCTACTTTTGTAAATATCTGTGTTTTCTCATGGTCTTGGGTGACCTCTGTGGCAGGGGTCAAGACCCACAGGTTGAGAAGCATCGCTCTAGAGTAAGTGCGTGCTCTATTCTACCTATCACATGCCATGGCTCAAGTCTCTTTAAGCTGCCATTGTTTCCTGACCCTTTGCTGTTCACCAACTGATATGTCATTTATTCATCGAAGTTTTAGGTAATACCCAGACAACCTTGCTTGTCTCTGGGTCTTCACCTGTGAAGAGATGATCACGCCAACCTTATTACCAAAGTGTTGATACTTATTGGAATAGATTTCAGCAAAAATATGAAGAATGTGTAAGGTATAGCTCTTATTTACATAGGAATTGACTGCCTAGCCTTTGAGACCAAAATAAAAGAAAATACCGTGAAAGAATGTATCTTTTAGTCTCTGTTAATTAGAAAAGCACCAGAGATAATACAGCCTCTTCTTTTGTTGCTGTGTTGACCCAGACCTGCTCCCCCACCCCAGTCACAGCCAGGGGCTCCTGAAACTGCGTGTTGAACTGAAAAGACAGTTTTCCAGATAAAGCAACATCATAGATTCTTTGCTGTAGGTATACATATCTGACTCCTAGGCTAGACATTGTTAGCATCATGAGAAGTGGATCTGAACTGTTCTGAGCTGTGTCTAGTACCTGACTTAGGAAGGCTTTGGCTCCTCAACAAGTGACATGTTTGTTCTCCTTGATGGTAAGAAGGCCCTCTACTTCAATGAGGAAGCTTGGCTACAGATAATGAGGCCGCTGGAGGGCACCCCTTCCAGGTAGTCCAATGGGGTCAGGAAGCGGGAGGGGAGGATGGCCCTTGATGACCCTTTGACCTATGAGGTAACAAAACAAACAAAGCTATCAGAGGTGGGAATGGCATTTGTTACTTCCCCTAATTTTAGAAGCTAGGAGTGTGTTGGAGCATGGATAAGCAACATTAAGAAAACATGGAGGTACTGAGTGTGTGGTGGTGGGACCAAAAATACAGTTTGGCAAGGATGTACTTGCTCATAGGTTATAATCCCTTAAGAGTCTCAGGCGGTCTAGCTAGCCGTCTGTGAATGAGGTCACAGGTCTGGTAGCAAAATAGGACAAATAGTAACTTTTCTAACCCACCACCCAGGAAACAGCTAGGCGGGGAAAGCAGAGACTCTCAGGTTGGGCCTCTCCTGAGAGTCTTTGCCTAGCTTTGCAATCAGTGAAGAGATAGCAGGTTGCCTCGGATAGATGGCAGGTACATGCCTAAGCGTTGTACCTAACATTCCTTCCCAACAATGGCCACTGCCACTGACTGGAGCACATCTCCCTGCTAAGCTTTGCCTACTGATACAAGAAGGGACTGGTGATGTGTTTATAAAAATAATATTTTATGGAGGTATAGGGGAAGGAGGTGCCTCAGCGGGCCCAAGCCCAGGCATCCCTTCCCCCTGAGGGACCAGCCACACGGGAAGGTATAGTATAGAAATAGCTTATTCAGGGCATGGGGAGGGGAGTTAAGAGGGGAGTAGAGGCAGAGAAAGGCAGAGAGGGGGAGAGAGAAGTAAAAGAGTAGAGAGTAGAGAAGTGGAGAGGTCGGCCATGACCATGGGGGGTGGGGGGAAGGGGAGAGGTAAGGGATAAGAGATGCAAGGGAGAGGAGTAAGAGATAAGAGATAAGAGAGAGAGTAGAGGCAAGCAGCCCCTTTTATAGTGGGCCAGGCCTACCTGGCTGTTGCCAGGGACTGTGGGAAGGAGCATACCTGGCTGTTGCCAGGTAACTGTGGGGTGGAGTGTAGACACAATGATAACAACTGGTATCAGATTTCAGTTTGCTTTTACTCTGGTCTCTTGGGGGTGCTCCTGGAGCCTCTGAGACCGAGTCTGTTGTGCTGATTTTGTTCTTGAGGAGACCGAATCATGCTAAACCAGCTTTGGGAAACTGTCATATAACTGTTTGTTAATTGTTCTGTGATTTTTATATTCGTGTTAGTTTGACTCAGGCGGTAGCCTCATGTGAGGTAAAACTAAAAAATGGAGGGGGAAAGGAGAGAATCAGACCTAAGTTTATTAATTTTTATTCTGATCATCTCATGGGGAAAGCAAAATATATATTTTATGACAAAAATAAATGGAAAACAAACAAAGGGAACCAATGAATAAGCAGCTAATTCCAAACAGGATTCAGTGCATGGAGAGTGTAGCAGAAGACACAGGGTTAGCAAACTCAACCCAGTAGCACCAGCTTTTGCTTGTTGACACCAGTGTGTGAGTTCCCGTCCCAACAACCAGGAGCCAAACCCACACCTCTTCTTGCTCAGTGTTTTAATGAGACCGCTCAGCACACTACAGTGTGTGTGTCTACTTAATTTGGAAAGTGGCACCAAGGAGAGACAAGAGTATAGTCGAGACACATACAGGCCCTACAGTGGAGCCGTTGCTCTCCATTCGGCAAGTATTCTTGGCCATGAGTCGTGGACCAGTGCTGGAGACTTATCAGGGTAGCACTCAAAGTCCTCACCCTTTGCCAACTTCCCTTGCAGTCCGGAAAGGCATAGAGCGAGCAAATAAATATAGATATGACACATATCTGAATGTGAGTGGTTAAGCCCTAGGAAGAAGAATAAGCTGGTGTAGTCGGGTAGAGTGAGTGTTGTTTTGGAGAAGTAGTTGAGGATGAGTGTGACCAGATAGGAAACAGTTTGAGGGACACAGAGGCCAGATCATGTAGCATCTTATTGGCCATGAGAACTTTAGAAGGTACGGTGGTCCCTAATCCATAGTGGATACGTAGATACATGATCCCCCATAATCCACGTACACGTGCAGATAAAGTTTGACTTATAAGTTAGGCTCAATAAGAGAATAAGAACAACTTAGATAATCAAATCAAGCAATAGTAAATGTATTGTGATACTCAATAAAGAGATGATTTGTGTCTTGGGCAGCATGAAGCAGGATGGTAGGGGATTTTATCATGTCACGAAGTTAAAATTTTTATGAATTAAAATTTATTCCTGGAATTTTTCAGTGAACCTTTTTGGATCGCACTTGACTTGGGCAACTACAACTTCAAGGAGTGGAGTAATCGATAAGGCAGTGGGACTTTCCTGTGTTCAAAATCGATTGTGAAGTCTTTGGAGGGTTTGGACTTAAGAATGTCTCTGCCATGGCTTTATTTTAAAAAGAATCATCCTGTGCTTACCGCTCTAGAGGCAGTGGGACCGGGGAGACTGGAGCTGGTACATGGGGCAGACTAAACGCTCATGCAATAGCCAACTTTATTCAGCGCATCAGACAATTTATACTCTGAGGGCTGTAATATGAAGAGTCACATGAATGAAGTGTACAGTCACCAGCTGCATGTTGCAAGAACATGACTTTCCATGGAAGAATATCAACAGATAACAATAGCCAACTGTAATGAATAATCTAAAGTAAATCCACTCCCACAGTCTACACCTGGGAGGGGTGTGAAAGCGGAGCACTCACAGTACTACTCACGTGACTCCTTTCTTGGACCACGTTCTGACAATCCAGACTCAGGGGTAGAAAACTGACTACAGGAGGCTGAGGCCAGAATCAATGGCTAGCATGCTGGCTGATGTGATTTGGAAGAAGTGAGGGAGAAGAGATGGAAGGGGTCTGGTATACAAGGTATTGCACGCCCAGGGTAGGAGGATTTTATTCTGTTTGGGGTGGACGTTTGCTCCTCATGAACTAACTCTTCACTCCCATCTAATGTCTGTGCTGAACTCAGCAGCTGGTCACCATTCTCCTTGCCTTCGTTGAGGCCCAGAGAATGTATGGACCCTTTCCCACAGTGCACCAGCCGTTCCACCTCAGTGTCCATCTGCTTGCCCGCAGCTATGCTGTGCCATGCTCCTAATTCTTGTTGGAAATCCTGGAAGCATGGTACAGACTCCCTGCTCCTTGATTTGGTGTGGCAAGAGAACCATGGGCCTCTGCACAGGGGTCACTTACCCTTGAGAACTCTGCCTCATCTCCCTCCATTTATCTGGTTAGAAGCCGGATTTTCCTTGAAAGGCCATGAGCTGCCTTTCAGGAAACACTGCTTTGCTAGGCTAATCTATTTAAATGCTAGGAAAAAGTAGAAAGGGGACTGAGAAGATTCTCTCCGCTCTTGATTCTACAGTTCTGTTATGAATGCTAGAGGCTGAAAGAGATCTGCTTGCCTCTCCTTTGACATTATTATTTTTTAAGGTTTATTTTATTTACTGTAATTTTAAAAAGGATTTATTTATTTTTTAACTCACTGTGTAAACCAGGCTGGCCTCGAACTCAGAAATCCGCCTGCCTCTTCCTCCCTCTTCCTCCCAAGTGCCAGGATTAAAGGCATGCGCTACCATTGCCCGGCTTCCTGAATGTATTTCTGTGCACTATCCAGGTACTAGGTGGCCCGTGGAGATCAGATAAGTGCATCAGATGCTCTGGGAATAGAGTGACTGGGGATTGAACTCTGGTTGTCAGGTTTGGCAGCAGGTACCCTCACCAGCTGAGCCATCTCTCTGACCCACTTTTGATTCTGATGTTTTATCTCTGTGATGCCATGACTTCTCTGCTTCCTGTGTCACCCTTGTGGGTTCACGGAACCAAAATCGGGTCCTCTGCAAGGGCATTGAGCTATCTCTCCTACCCTTGGCATTCCTGTATTAGCATCCTAATATTCTTCCTTACAGAACGGTCCATTAACTGTGAAGAAGGTCATTTAAAAGGGGAGCAACAGACAAAGCAAACACAAGCTGGTGTGGTGGAACCCATCTATGATCATAGCAGTTGGGAATGGGAGGCTGGAGAATGAGCAGTCAAGGCTCATAGCGCGAGATCATAGCAAAACAAAATGAAACAAGAAGTCCAACCCGGCAATCTAATGGTCAAACAAAGAAAGTCCCCAGACCATATTGCTCACCGTTGTCCTTGACTGAAGATCATTCGCTGTAAGATTTTAATCCTTTGAAATTTACTAAGACTTTTGAGTCAGGTATGATTAATTTTCACAAATTTCCAATCTTAATTCAAAAGTATGTTTCTTGGGTGATTTAGATAGTTAACAAGATCTAGAGCTTGTAAACTATGGATGGGTTGTACCTTTCTTTCTTTCTTTCTTTTTTTTTTTGGTTTTTTGAGTCAGGGTTTCTCTGTACAGCCCTGGCTGTCCTGGACCTTACTCTGTAGACCAGGATGGCCTCGAACTTAGAAATCCGCCTGCCTCTGCCTCCCGAGTGCTGGGATTAAAGGCGTGTGCTACCACTGCCCGGCGAGTTGTACTTTTCATATCCTTATTGATTTTATGTCCATGTTGAGAAACATTAAATGTATTAAAATCTCCCACAATGATTCCTTTTCCTTTGGTTTCATATTTTTGCTTAAGATGCATTTTGAATTTATGACATCTAGAACATAGAAGCTACATCTTCTTGGTAAATATTTTTGTTTTTATGTCTGTTGTAGTGTTTGCACTACTTATCATGGATATGGTCATTCGTATGATATATCTTTCCTGTCTTTGTACTTTGAACGTGTGCATTTCTTCACATTTTAGTTGAGCCTTTAGGAGCAGACTATAGTTGCATTGTCTTTGATTTCTGTCTTTTGATTGGTTGTTCAGTTGGTTTGCATTCAACGTAATTATAAGTATACTAAGAATTAGATATTTTTTCTGATTTGCCTTTGTTTACATAACCTAAAACAGTCACGTGTTTCGTTCTCTAACAGCTTACGATCCAGATGTTCTTTTATAACAATTCAATCTTAACCTAGACGTTGAAGCAAGCATTCTCAACATTTTAAATCCAGCATTCACGATAGTACCACTTCCTAGACACGGTGGACCCGATAGCACCGTGATTCCCCTCTCCCTTTAGTCATTCATTCAAAGCTTATTTGCTAGTATGCATTTTGATTCTACGTGTGCTTAAAGCCATGTGGAACTGCTGGACTCCTGTGATCTTGTCTATGCCTGTTTAGAGTCACCTGTGGGTCACCATCTGCCATTTCTTCATTTTCTCCTAGTTTTTGAGCTTTTGACAGATCTAGTTTTTCTTTTGAGGAGACAGTTTTCCACTGAGTTTGAATTGGTTTGTCGCTGTAATTCCCTTTGTTTTATTTGATAATATATTTTCTTAACCTTTATTTTCGAGGAACTTATTTTGTCAGAACATAGAATTCTAGATTGACATTTATTTTCTTTCCATATTTAAAACTATTGTTTCAGTGACTTCTGGAACCCACTATTTCTCCGGAGAAACAAGGTATAAGTATGTGCTCCCCCAGCACCCCGAACCTAAGTACTTTTTAGACTGTGGCTTGGTTTTGGGGTAGCCTTATTGCAAAGATGAGCTTTTCTGTAATGTTATCCTTCTGGGTGCTTGTAGCATCTTCTCAGCCAGTGGGTTGCTGTGTTCGATCACTTGGAGGGAATTCTTAGTCAGTCCTCTCTTTCCTGTTTTCTCACATATCAGGACATTTCCCTGAGTCATTCCCCTACTATTTCTCCTTCTCCTTCTCCTTCTGCTTCTGCTTCTGCTTCTCCTTCTGCTTCTCCTTCTCCTTCTCCTTCTCCTTCTCCTTCT
>JADRCH010000160.1:2687302-2725750 GCA_019843965.1 Rhynchomys soricoides
CTTCTCCTTCTGCTTCTCCTTCTCCTTCTCCTTCTCCTTCTCCTTCTCCCTCTCCCTCTCCCTCTCCCTCTCCCTCGCCCTCGCCCTCGCCCTCTCCCTCTCCCTCTCCCTCTCCTCCTTCTCCTCCTCCTCCTCCTCCTTTTCCTCCTTCATATTGTCCTATAGTTTTTTCTGTTCTTTCCTTGCCTCCTCCTCCTTCCTTTTCTTTCTTCCCTTCAATCTGGGTGCCCCACTTTAATATCCTCTACTTTACAAATTCTCTTTAAAGGTAAACCTACCGATGGCAGTTTCTATTTTTAGAATTCTCACTTCTTTAAAAAGAATTCATAGAGTCTATATTTTCAGCTCCTAGTCAACATTCCTTATCTCTTTCTGTTCGTTTTGAAAACATATTAAGGAGTATAAAAATAATCCTTGAAAGTATCGTCTTTTAATGTCTTCTTATCATACATTTAACACACAATTTGCATTTGTGAAAACCTAGGTCTCCTAAAGACAAAGTGTTCGCTTGTGAAGCTAGTTATTTCTTTATAATTTTGGAATTTCCAGAGCCATAAAGAAAAGTTATAATATGCATTTACCCATTAAATAAAGTATACATCCAGGCTTTGGGAAAGTTTTAAAAATACATCATATGTAATCATTGCTTTCAAGTAAATAAAATTGCAATGAAAAAAAAAAAAGACTATTTTTGTCTTGTGACAAAAAAAGAAAGTATAGTCTTAAAGATATTAAGTATTGTTCTCTTGAGTTTAATTTCCATTGATCACCTTTCTTCTAGTCTAGTTTTTATCATTTTCTCTGAGGTTTGTTAGGACTCATTTCTCTTTATCTGCCTGGTTATTTATGTATTTGTGTGTATTAAAAGTATGTATATTTCTATTTTAACCAACTTAAGGGTACAACTCAGTGCAGTGCACAATGTGGTATAGGTACTACTCAAACAAGGGAAAACTTTCTCTCTACTCAGCAGAGAGACTCCCTTACCTCAGCCATAGGTAACCTTGGATCTGCTTTCCATCTGTCTGTACTGGCCTATTCTTAATAAGGAATTTAAGGAGAGTTGTACAGTATTTGTTGCTTTGTGCCTGACTCCTGTCACATGGTATATTTTCAAGGCCCTTCAATGCTAATGCATGGATCAGGACCTCATCTCTCAAGGAGTCTGAGAGTGCGTGGTATTTTCACTCTTCTGTTTTGCTCATCCATTCATTTTTGGAAGATATCTATCTGGGTAGTTTCCATCTTTCAGGTATTATCAATAATGCTATATGAGCATTAGGACATATATATATGTTTGAGTTCCTGTTGTTATTTTGGGGGGTATGTACAAAGGAGTGGATTGACTGAATCCTATAGTAATTCTATATTTAAGTACTTCGGGAACAGGAAAATAGTTTTTGCAGCGTTTGCTTTTCTATTAGAAATTTAGGGGATTCTACATCATCGTGGATGCTGGTAAACAACCCCCTAATATCGCCATCTTCATCGGAGATATGTTTGATTTCATTATGATTGTTACATTTCCTTTCAAGTGTTTATTATTTCTATGTCTTCTTTGGAGGAACATCTCGTCATGTTTATTTTATCTTTAGTAGGATGTTGGTTGTTGAGTACTAAGAGTTATTTTTTGTATTCTGGAATCTTCTTAAGTTTGCAAACATCTTCCATGGGTTTTCTTTTCATGTTGCTGATGAAATCTTTGATGATGTGCTTTAGAAACTGCTGCCACATCCAAGTACATATGTTCATATTCACTGTGTCGTCTTGTTCTTGTACAATACCTACCAAGCCTATTATTATGCTTTTCATATTGAAGTGCTTGGTGTGATAATTAATTATAATGTCTTATTTTTGGTTTAGATCACTCTGACTGTCTTTTAATTTTTCTTCATGGTTTTCAAAAAATTGTACCCTACAAATAGGATAAACTAGATTTTTTTTAAGAAAAGCAATCTGATTGGCAAATTTAAACTCATTTTTATCATATGCTTTTTATTCCCTTTGGGAAACCAGATATTTTTTAATTAACCCATAGTACCATTCTGATAACATCTGGAATTCTATTTCTGGATCACTATGAATATACATTTGATATTTTAACAAATCCAGTAATTATTCACTTAAAGCATTCAGTGTATCATGTGCTCTCCTGAATTGTGCTATCTTCTAATATGCCCCTGGACTTGCTTCCTTTCTTGCTAAGAATACTCTTTATACTCACAAGTATTTCCAAGGACAGTTTCTTTATTATCAAACGTCTACATCCTTGTGCTCCTGAGAATGTCTTGTCTCTTCCTTTCTTCCCCCCTTCCTCCTTCCTTTCTAAGACAAGATCTCACTATGTAGCTCAGGTTAGCCTTGAACTGTTGATCCTCCTGCTTCAGCTTCCTGAGTGCTAGGATTATAGGCATGTGGCACCACACTTAGAAGCTTTTACTCTTAAATGATAGCTTGGCCGGATATAGAATCTTGGCTGTAGTTTTCTACCTTTGACTCTCTGAGCATAGTTTTCTTATGTCTTTCCAGGACTGCTGATGAGGAAATTTTCATCATTCTGCTTCTTTGATTCTATCTAGAATCAACTTATGCTCTGTAAGGTATTAGAATTATTTCTTAGTCTTCATTCACCTTAAATTTGACCCAAATGAGTCCAGGTATTATTGCTGAAATTATCTAATCCTGATCCTGGGTTTCTACCCTGCCTTTTATCATTTAGCTCTTGATAAAAAGACACACACAACCTTTATATTTACAATAAGCTTAAATCAGCACTAGAGCTGGGCAGATATCTACCCTCTATGAGATTAGAATCTACGTTCCCATTGATAACCCCAGATTATTACTTAATATGTTTCAACTGGATTGCTATTAACTCAACTGGCCAATCCTCAGGGCCACTTTTTTTTTTTTTTTTTTTTTGGCTCACTTAAACCATGGTGGCTTTTCCTTCCTCTTCAACTGTCTTCTCCTTGTGGCTCAAATCTAACCTCCAAGTCCAGGAACCTTAAACCCCATCTATGTCTCATGTGGCCAGCGATTGGCTGTCAGCATCTTTATTCACCAATCAAAAATAACTTGGGGGCAAGGTCCACAGTGTCACTTGAGTCTATGTGCAGATTCTTTCTTCTCTGGAACAACCAGGTCTTTGTGGCCCAATATTAGCATCAGACAAGCAGTATCAGGCCAACCCATTACAAGGTATCATTAAAAAAAAAAACAAAAAACAAAACAAAAAAACAAAACTTAATTCACCTAGAAGTCCCACGTGAGAAGTTTCTATTGGAGGTGTTTGTAGGGAGCCGCCCTAGTCGCACCCTACATCCGGCCGAGGACAAGTTGTAAACAGGCTAGTGCGCATGCACCTGGTAATTTTCCACCTCAGAGTCTCAGCCTCTCTCGTGGCTGCATCTGGCCTGATGCGGGGAGCCAATGGGGAAGCTCCATGTCCCAGGCAAGCTCTGTGACCTATATAAGGGACGGGCGTTCTATTGTTCGGGGTCTCCACTCGTGGCAAGCTTATGCTCTCCCTCTCAAGATGCATTAAAGCTTTACTGCAGAAGGATCCTATGTGTGCCGCGTCGTTCTTGCTGGCGAGACGGTAGCGCGGGACATCTGGTGCCGAAACCCGGGAAACTTTGTCATCATCAAGCACCTTTGGAGACCCCCTGGAAACAGGGAGGATTCAGAACTGCAGGGAGGTAGGTTCGGATAGGCATGTTGACCCTGGGTCTTGATTTGAGATTGCCCCCTTTTTGGTCTAACGCTGTTGAAGCTTTGCTAATTGTGTTAAGTGCCCTCATTTTGGTTTTACTGTCTTTGTATTGCTGCGAACAAGGTGAGGCCTGTGTAGATGCTGTAAGGGAGGGGCAAATCACCCTTGAAAGGGTCCAGGATACCATGTCAGAATCCGAACGGAGTGAGAGGATGGGTACCCAAAATCTTAGCAAAGGAAAAGGACCTCCTGGTAAGTCTAAGGACGAGGGAGAGATTAAAGACAAAGTAGAGTACAGCCAAATTAAAGACCTGGCTGAAGCGGTCCGAAAGTATGGGGTAAATGCTAATTTTACTATAGTAATGTTAGAGAGATTTGCCGGGGCGTTCATGACTCCCGCCGATTGGCAGATGCTGGCCAAGGCTGCGCTCCCTACAATGGGCCAATATATGGAGTGGAAGGCTTTATGGCATGAAGCTGCACAAGCTCAAGCCAGAGCCAATGCTACGGCACCGACCCCTGGACAGAGAGATTGGACCTTTGATATGTTAACTGGCCAAGGTCCTTTTGCAGCGTATCAGACCGTATTCAGGCAGAAAAGAGACTTTGGTATCTCTGCCATTATCATAGGTGTGGTGGCAGCGGCTGCGGTTACAGGGGCCGTCACTGCGTTGGCCCTTGCGCTCTCTGGAACGATGCAGACCGCCAATACCATTAATGAGTTGTCTGCAGCTGCCACATTAGCTCTAGACAGACAGGTATCCGCCAATACTCAAGTCCAGGGGGCCCTAATGCTGGTTAACCAGCGCATTGATCTTATTCAAGAACAACTGGATGTCCTTTGACAGCTAGCCCAATTGGGCTGTGAACAAAAGTTGCCAGGACTCTGTGTTACTTCCATACAATATGACAGATTTACAAAAGCAGCTAACCTGTCTAAAAGTCTTTCACAGTATATGTTACAGAATTGGATCCTTAAATTTGATGACACCCTGCGGGAATTGCCGACAGCAATTATTCAGATCAACTCCACCCGTCTTGACCTGTCCTTGACCCGAGGGCCTCTCTTCCTGGATTTCCTCGGCAATTTCTTATTTCAAGGAATGGGTGGGGGTGGGATTGTTTGGAGCAGTGCTTTGCTGTGGGTTGGTGTTCCTCCTATGGCTCATCTGCAAACTCAGGGCCCAGACTAAAAGAGACAAGGTGGTCATTGCGTAGGCGCTTGTTGCCTTAGAACAAGGAGCCTCGGCCGGTGTTTGGCTAATAGCAGTAGGTCGCCAGCCAGACAGTTCTTGCACACCCGCGAGTCTAGTCTCATTGCACTGGGTAGAATGTTTGGTCTGAGCAGCTCTTGAGGGATGTCGAGCAAAGCATCGCACAAGGCGGACATCATTGTGGGCCACCTTGGGAGATACGTCATCTGCATGAGGGTTGAGTGCCCTAGTTTCCCTCCCTCTAAAAAAACGGCACTGGGCGGGTCAGGAAGACCTCGGGCGCGCATGAGCTTAGGGGTCTTCTCCTGTACAAGGCCCAACCTTTTGGTCAGGGGATTTGACCTCTGTCTCCGCCCTCTTAAGAGTGTCCTACTTTGCTTACAGAAATGAAAAGGGGGAGATGTAGGGAGCCGCCCTAGTCGCACCCTACATCCGGCCGAGGACAAGTTGTAAACAGGCTAGTGCGCATGCACCTGGTAATTTTCCACCTCAGAGTCTCAGCCTCTCTCGTGGCGGCATCTGGCCTGATGCGGGGAGCCAATGGGGAAGCTCCATGTCCCAGGCAAGCGCTGTGACCTATATAAGGGACGGGCGTTCTATTGTTCGGGGTCTCCACTCGTGGCAAGCTTATGCTCTCCCTCTCAAGATGCATTAAAGCTTTACTGCAGAAGGATCCTATGTGTGCCGCATCGTTCTTGCTGGCGAGACGGTAGCGCGGGACAGGTGTTAAACACTTCTGTTTTGGAAACTCACTGCTGATCTTCCCATATATTCTGTTATCCGCATTTCCTCCATTTTCTAGCACTTCTGCACACTACCACTGAGCTGCAGCCCCTGCACTAGTTAGAGACTCGTTCTGCTTGGCACGTAATATTCCATTTAAACCTAAATTTTATTTAACAATTCCCATGTCTTTCTCACTTCTGAGGTCTGCTTGAACAAATGCTGTTGTACTTAATATTCTGGCTCAGTATCTTTCTCCCTTGGCTCTTATTCAATCCATCTACTGAGCTCTTTAATAAAATACTTTCATCTCCAGTGTGATGGTTAATCATGTGTCAACTTGGCCAGTATAATACTGCCCAGTTGTTTGGTCCAAGATTTGTCTAGATACTGCTGTGAAAATATTCTTACAGATGTGCTTGATGCTTTTACAGGTGTGTTTAATGTTTATCTCAGTTGACTTTCAGAAAAGGAGGTTATCTTTAAAAGTGTGATCATCTAGGGCATGACAGTGCATACCTTTAATACCAATGGGTGGATCTTTGAAGATTCAAGGCCAGCTTGGTCCACAGAGCAAGTTCCAAGCTAGCCAGGGCCTCATTGTGGGATCCTGTATCAACTCCAGCTCCTCAATGTGGACATTCATTCAGGGAAAGCCTTAGGAGTGAAAACTAGGGTTTCCCAGAAAAGAAATTTTTTTCCTTAAGACTAACAGAAATTCTTCCTCTGTTCTCGTCCTACACTATGAACTTTGAACTCAAGGCCCAATTTCTTGTTTGAATTTCTAGCCTGCTAGCAGTTAGACTTTGAACTTGCCCTTGTGCACAGCCATGTGAACAAACTTTAAACCTATTTGTCAATCAACACACACACAGAGACACACACACACACATACACAGAAACATGTATACACCCATACTCATACATTGTACACACACACATTGTACACACACACACACATGCACTCACACACATTCACACTCACACACATAGAAACACATACACATGCACACATGTACACACATGTACACACACATTCATACTCACACACAGACACACAGAGAAAGAGAGGCACATACACATTTACATTGAGAGAGAGAGAGAGAGAGAGAGAGAGAGAGCGCGTGCGTGAGAGGGAGCGAATCAGCCCTCTGTCTGCTCATGCCCTGAGTACACAGATTTAATCAAATGCAGCTGAAAAGCATTGGGAGGAGTAAGTAAGCATCACTGTTGAGCACGCACGGATTTTCTGCCTTTTCATTCCCTAAATAGTAAGAAGAACAATTAGTTACATAGCACTGTCTTCCTTTTTCATTAAAAGTTGTTACACAAAATAATGTTTCAGGTGCTGGAGAGATAGATGGCTTAGTACTTAGGAGTGTTCGATGCACTTCCAGAGGAAGAGCGATCATCCAGATCGAGCCAAATAACCGTGGACTGAACCCTCTGAGACCATGAGCAAAGGAAATCAGCCTTCCTTTACATTTCTTTCTCTGTCATTTGATCAAAGCAATGAGAAAAGTGACTAGCATGCCTTTCCAAAGTGTTTCCCTGGAGTCAGCTCTCTGATCAGCTCTTGGTTCAGCTATGCTGGCCAGAGTGAAGCTGTTTCTGCACAAATGCTGTGTGTTTTTTATCAATGTAGTGCCTGGGCTGTTCCCTCTGCAGGCAGGAGCCTGGCAGACTGCTCAGTGAAGCCCTAATGCTGCGAGGTGGTATAATGGTATGATGGTATAGGGAGCAGAAACAGTTTCGACATCCCGATGAAGCCTTGTAGCTGCAGTCAGGAGTGGAAGGGTTTAGAGCAGACATCTCATGTGCTTCTTCTCCCTGCTTTTCAAGACTCTAATGATATCAGTGATAATCACACCCGATATTTGTGTGGTTTGTACAGGGTTATGTGCTAAATGGTTTCTTTTTAGGTTATTTATTTAAGTCACACCAAAATGATGGAATAGTCGTTATGATTGTATCAGACAAATGTCAGATCTGAAAACTAGAAAGATTAATGGCTCTATGTTGCACAGAGAGTAAGTGGCAAAGCTGGTCCAACTGACTTGGGGGGTCCTGTGCTTGACAGCTGGCCCTGTGGCTCTCAAAACTGCATCTTTTGTTTGGGAGTGGACTGGCTGAGAGAAGCCACTCCAGGTCAACCATGGGGAGATGTGCTTCATTCTCTTGCAAATTGCTTACTTAACAGGCCTTCATCAACACAAGCCTCTGCAAAGTCGTGGAGAATCATCTAACAGGTTCCCTTTCTCCTGCAGCCATTGTTGCAGTTTCCTTGTGGTCTTTGGTTTCTTTTTCCTGTGGCAAAGGACATAGGTACATGAAGCAGGGTGAAAGTGTCTGTGGGAGGTCCTCAGGTCAGAGAGTGAAAATGGCAAGATCCCTACTGCCACAAGGGAGGCTCAGCAATCCTGTAAGGATCTGCCTTTCCTGAGCCTTCAGTGTGTGTGAGGGGAAAGCTGCACTGGGTTTTCTTTTGGTGTTTGATATTTTCTTCATCTGAGTCTGATGATCCTGAGGCTGAATTTCAGGTCTGTTTTTATATATCTGTGCTTTTTCTTTATGAAGTAGAAAGCAAGTTTGTCTTCTGCTAAGCACATTTTCCATCTCTGGTACATTCGAGTTTGTGTATAGAGAAATGGAATCTTGAACTTTTCATTTATATCAGTGGGGAATATATATATACATATATATATATATATATATATATGTATATATGTTCCTTTGGATATTTTGAGGACCTGGCAATACCATTCTGTGCATTTTTCTTTGAACCATAAATTTTATTTAGCCCAAACTAGGTACAATGTCAAGGTTGGCGTTCTGCTGTGAGGGTTAGTGGGTCGTATGAGGTTTTATTCTGTCAAAAGCTTACCTAGTCACCTCCTCCTGGAACATTAGGAAGACTCTTGTTTTAGGTTAGTGTGTCCATAGGAATGAGGGGGAAACATGGCAGCAGGAGTATGAGGTGGTTGGTCACACTGTGTCCCTGATCAGAAAGCAGAGGAAGATGAATGTTGGTCCTCAGGACTGCCTTCCTTTTTTTTTGTAATTCAGTTCAGGATCTCACTGTCTATATCCATGGTAGGTCTCCCTTCTCAGTCAAATGTCTCAAGAGGTTCCCTCAAAGGCACACTTAGAACTGTGTTTCTTAGGTAACTACAAATCTAATCAAGTTGACAATCAAGACTAACCATCCCAGTCCCAATCTATCAAAACTCTGAAAAAAAAAAAAAAAAAAAAGCAACATAGAGTTGTCAGGATGCATCTGGGCCTGCACCGGTATGGAGTTGGGTGAGGTAACTTTTCATCACGTAGCTTTCCGTCTTGAGTACTGTGTGCATAAGAGGAAAAACATGTGGGGTCCAATAAGTGATTTTTTTTCACCCTCAGTTACAGGGCTTCTGGTTGAACCTCCTCTACAGGTTGAAGCTGGTCAATCACCTTGACAACTAACTAAGAAAATCCAAGTAGGCCTTTCCGTGTGAACAGAGTACAAACACAGTCACCACGAGGCTGCATGTACAGGGAGGTGAATAGAAGCAGCGTTCCAGGGGAAGCATTATGACTGAGCTTTCTCCTTTTCTTATTTTGTTTCCATGGTAAGTCTTTCCAAAGGCTAAAATAGGTGTCTCCACACACAGGGAGGGAGCAGCATGAGGAACGATGCTGTGCAGCATCCTCTCTGCAGGACCTCGTTTGATTTCCACAAAAGCCTCAAGGAATAAGAGGATTCTTATTCTTGTTTCACTGAGGGTAAACCGTGACCTAAAGAAGCCAAGTGGCCTGATCATGATGACGCAGTAAGATGACAGCTACCTCAGCTGTGGTCTGGTGTCTCCACTGTAGTTTTAAGAGGTCAGGTGCAAGTGTGTAATCACAGGTGACATCAACAGCCACCCACTTCCTGTGGCATTGCTTAATGGGTTGAGATCTTAGTGAGCATAATACCCACTAAGGACATTTAGAAATACGTGGGAACCTTCAGTTTCAGGCCCTAAGATGGGTAAGACGGGGCCTGGGGCGCTAGAGAGACTGCTGCACGTAAAACTGTTTAAGAAGCAAGACCAGAGAGACAATTTGGTGTTTAGGAACCTGCCTCCAAGCCTGACACCCGGACCCACATGTTGGAAAGAGAGAAACAACTCTCAAAAGTTGTCCTCTGCCGACTACACTCACACCATGGCATGGATGCATATATACACACACTAAATAAATGTGATATAAAGTCCAAAAAGCAAAGGACTGTCCCAAAAAATGAATTTTCTTGCCCAAATTTCAGTCATACCCTGTTAGAAAAACATCAAGAACTCCTCCTTTTTAAAACACACATGCAGGAGGGCTGGGAGGTCACTCTCTGCAGTTTGTACATAAGGTTACACATGAGCTAAGAAAGCTTTTCTCAGCTAACGTGAACTTTTGAACACGATGAACCCAGCTTTGGTTCTGGGGTTCCTGAAAGCAGGGACACAGGCTCAGACCTCTCTCTGGTCTAAGATTTCCTCCTGGGACCACACAGAAAAGGGAAGGTGGATCCTGCCAAGCATACAGGAATTAGACTTTGCTGCTACTAACTGCCCAGATGTAAGTTGCCCAGAGACAGGAATCTTTATAGCAAATTCTGCGGTTGGTGTGATCATCTATCCCATCCTGGTCTGACCCTCTGACCCATCCTGGCTTGTAGGCCCACTGTTCATGCCAGCCTCACTTTATTTGAAGGCTGCCTTTCTGAGCAGCCCCTGACTTCCAGTTGAAGGTTAGCCTGAGTCATATCTTGAGATCCTGTGTTAAAGAGATTAACGAATCTCTACAGAGGTGTCATAGGTGTCATATCTGGCAGTAACTCTCTTCCCCTAGGGCCCTCTGGGGCAGATAGGATTAGTAGATCCGCTGTACCGTAGAGAAAGAGACATGAAGTGATTGTGTAAAGTTTCTAAGACCTTAAGGCTTCTAGGTTATACAGCCAGGATCCTTCCATGAACATTCCTGTGGGCCGAGGAGAAACTTAGTAGCCGTTGGCCACTCTGACCGTGAAAGGCAAGGACATCATCTACTCAGGCACAGCCGAAGGTGCCTTTGTTTCTGGGTTCTTTTTCTTGTCATCGGGGCACTGGAGCCCAGTGTCCATGATTTCCAGCTCCTTGCAGTATCCTGGTCTGCTTTGATAACCATCATGGAGGATGCTCCTGTGGGGTGAACGCATTGAAAGCCTAAGCTCCCTTCAAACACCTGGGCTCTACCAAGAGCCACACTGTATTACATCCCTACTGCTCAGCTCAGATGAGGCCACGGGGGTTCAGCACAGAGAATGGCACACAAGATGGCCGATGAGGGAGGGTTCCTGCAACTCTGGGGTCAGTGTATGCTAGGTGAAGTCAGAGTTTACAAACACAGGCCCCAGCTCCCCTCTAACTCAGGAATGGGCTAGAGTAAGAAATGACCCCATAACCAAGCACGAATGAAAACTCAACACGGTCAGTGAGTGCTGTGTGCTGAGCCACAGGAGAGCCAAGGCAAAACAAACAGAACCCCAAACTAAAACAAAACGAGATAGGGAAGGAGAGGATGCAGCAGGACAATTACCCTTGATCCTTTGCTGCCTTCTACTGCCTCACACCACCCACCCATCCACAGAGTACAAAGTCTGAAAGATTCACTGCCAGTTGAGAGGCTAGAGGCCAGAGCTAAGTAAAGATGATTCAAGCAAGCCTGTGGCCACACCAGACTGACCTCCGTTCAGGACTTCTGTTTAAATAAGTTTTTAATCTGAGCAGCAATGGGCCATCCTTTGTAATACTGAGCAAGCCTGTATTAGGTATGACAACATATTCATTCACCAGAAGTTTCCAAATGGGAGGGCCAGCTTGGCAAATGGTGCTAAAAGTCACCCAGGGACAAGGTCATCGTTAAAGAGGAAGTACAACCTAGGAAACCCTTGATTGACATCTTGGTTCCAAAAATTACTTTGCCTTTCTGAGCCCATTCATTTCTGGTCATGCTGATAAGAAATCTTTCGTTTGGGGAGGTATAAAGAGTAAAGGAAATGATGTCCACAGCACCTAGCATGATGCTGGGTGGATGGGAGAGCCATGGGGGTGGGGTAGGGTAGGGGTGGAGTGGGGGCAGGGTGGGGTGAGGAGGTGGGGTGGTGTAAGGGGGTTGGGGTGGGGTTGTATTTTTTTTCCGTCTGTTTCCCAGTTTTCCTTTGGAGGTTAGTCAGCCGGGACAGAGAAGGGTGAGAGATGGCCTCTAGTAAACCCGGCTAATCAGTCACAGATGACCCTTGGCATTACTGCCTGATTTCGAAAGCACAGGCACATGATAAGGAAATGCTGTCAAAAACCATGATTCCTTCAGAGAGTGCAAAGCGCTTTCCATGTGCTCTCAGTGAAGGCAGTAGGACCCCAGACGGGGACTGTCACATTCCTGTTCTGGGGGAGGAAAGAAATCTGTAATAGAGCAGAGATCTGCTTGACCTCTGCTCCCTTGCCCTGCCTGCTCTGACCTGTGACCCACATAGCGAGCCGGGCCTCTGAGCAGCACCTTCGCAAAACCTCATATTTAAGAAAGTAGTGTTCTCCAGGAAAAGCTTTTCAAAACACATCCCTGGGACAGCAACTTCATGCTGTTAGTTAGAATTCTCGATACTTTTGGTAGAGCTTCATTCCAGAGCTTACAGGGACTGGTTGAACCGTGTTGACCATTTGTCACTAATCCAAGGACCGCACCCCCAGTGGTTTCTTTTTTTCCTCCTTTGCTTCCTCTTCCTCCTCCATATCCTTCTGTTATAGTGTGCTTCGTTCATTTCTAATTCTTGCAAATCCAAGTGAACGGGTGTTTGGCTGGTGATGTGCGTGAAGATGACACGTTGTTCACTCTGAAGCACCACTATGCTTTGGAGCTACTGTCCTGCTCTAAGTGAGTGGGCGAAACAGGAGCTCTCAGGAGGAGATTTGCCCATGCTGACACCATTTTACAAAGGGACATTTGGCTCCATTTTGAGCATAAACACAGGGGCAAGATGATTGCATCTTGTGCACAAAGAAAATAGCAACATCTGTCCAGCGCAAGCCACTGGGCACAGACTGGCAACTTATTGCTACAAGTAAGAAGGTATCAGCCATAAATTTACTAAAGGAGATTGGGAATAAAAAGGGATATCGGCATATATAAGCTCATGCAGATCCAGCCCTTCAAACTTATTGGACAGGTCAGACCAACAAGAAATGCTACAGTTTCTCTTGGGCCATTTAAAAAGGTCACCTAGCACTCAGACAACAATGGTGCCATGGACCTGCCATCTGACCACCGTGTGTGTGTGTGTGTGTGTGTGTGTGTGTGTGTGTGTCTGTGTGGTGTGTGCACGTTTGTATGTGTGGTGTGTATGTGTGGTGTGTGTGTGTTTGTATGTGTGCGGTGTATGTGTGTGTGCACTCATGAGCTCAAATCCGTGTGAGTGCATGCTTGAGCATGTGTGTCTGAGTCTGTAGTTTGTTCGTGTAGTATGTGTATGTGTACTTGTGTGTTTGTGTGTGAAAGGACTAACAGGCAGAGAACTCTAAACTGTCCCTGGGGTTTCAGCTACACATGACCCCTCCTGCTTGATGTGGTCCATGTGAAATGTCATCTGTCTGTCTGTCTATGTTTGAATAGAATGGGAGCTAAGTCCTCACTTCTCTGGTTCTGTGACTCAGAGACTTGGAGGGTTGCACCTGTGGTTAAGATCTGCAGCTCAGCTTTCCTAAAAGTCAGCTTCTTAGTATCCAACCACCTTCAGGGGCTCTCTATGTGCCTGTATCATCTGTCCCTGCCTTCAGTGAGGCCTCTTCTTTGTAACCTTTAGCTCTTTCATAGTCATTCTCTCTCTCTCTCTCTCTCTCTCTCTCTCTCTCTCTCTCTCTCTCGTGCACAGACACACACACTAAGTGACAACATGTAATTTCAGAATAAAAGAATCTGAGATGGTCATTTACCATGCTACCAAGGGAAAATGGGAATGGGATTACTCGTAAATTGTAGCAAACAAAGCTAACATAGCTTGTGAGTTTATCATTATTCAACACATGCCGATCCTGTGGGAAGGCACAAATGTGCTCCTCAATGTTTCTGACTCAGCACACCCACGGCAATTCCAGAGGCTGTGCTTTGACAGCACTAACTTCATATTCAGCTTTCTCGTGTGCTACAAAGTATTCCTGAGCCAAGTAGCTGGCTGCGAGTCACTTTGTCAAGTGACTGGGACAAATGGCAAGTGACTGATGTGCTACAGCGACAATTGAGTACAAATAAGCTAATGGGAGACTTAATACCTAGAATCTGTCTTCCCCCTAAAATTGACATTGGGAACTGAGATAACACACCTATTTTAAGGCCAAGAAAATATGCGAGATGGTTGAGCCAGGTGTCCCTTAGCATTGCCTGTTAGCCAAGGTGCTTGCACATAAGCAAATTAGTTACCAAACTTTACTATCCCTTCCTCCAAGAAGTAAAACCCTGAAGTAAAACCCTGATGCTTCCTGTGTTCAAGTGAGTGGCCTGATCCATTATATCCGAGGTTCCAAAGGTCTTGCCTGTCTTATTCTACTGTGCCTGGGTCACAACATCTCACCTTGGAGTGTCACTGGGACCACAAGTCTCAAAGACATCAGAGTGCCACTCTAGATGCATTTATTGGTGGCTACTCGGCCAGAATTCACTCTACAGATGCTTTGGCTTCTTTGGCTTTACCAAAACACAGTCATTCACATCGCTGTTGACTATTGGACAACAGGTGGGGTCTTTTTGAGTGTTTTTCAACAAACTTGTAGGGTTTAAATATCCCCATATCCCCATGTTGCCTCAATCTGTTTCGGTAACTCTATGGATGATACCTTCTGGTCTCTTGTGCCATTTGGACAGTTCTTTCTAATTGGACACACAGCCTTCCTAGGACTGTGTGTTGGAATAATTTTCCTTTAGTTACTTTTGTCTATATTTTCATATATTATTTCTCACCAATTTTTGCTTATTTTGCTCTTCTGTAGCTTGCAATAAAATGAATTTATTTGGATAGTATTTTCCCCTCAAGTCGTCTTGTTATTTGACTAAAGGATAAAAAGGCTGGCTGTGGTGACACATGCCTGTCATTTGCACAACTCTCTAAATGCAAGTGTTAAGATGAATAGCCAGAGTGCAGCTCTGGAGAGCTGGACGGAATGTGAAGAGGCAAATCTCGAGTCAGGAAGGCAAGGCCAATCTCCGATCTCCAGCCCCACATGTGTACACACACACACACACACACACACACACACACACACACACACACACGCACACATGCACACACTCACATACACACGCACACACACACACACACGCGTGTGTGCACACACGCACACACGCACGCGAGAGCAAACATGCTTATTTGCAACTCACTCCTCATTTGGTGTTGGCCTTTATTCCAGACAACACCCAATGTGCAGACACACGGGTGTTAAACTCATGTGCTGGATGAACAAATCTTGTCTCTGAGGATAGTAGGAGGCAAGACCCAAACATGCCAAGTTCCCAAGGTGGATAGGTTCGGCTTGATCATACCAGCCTGCATTCCTAAAAAGACTGGAGCAACAAACTGAACCCGAGGGAAGGTGTTGGCCTGTAACTGGCACCAAAACCACTGTATCTTTTGAATTGCAATTCCCAAAGCCCCCATACAGATGCTTCCATTTTAATCAAGATGTTTGACTGGCAATTAAATATTTATGCATAAAGATTTATATGCATTTATTCAACAAGCATGTTTGTAACAGGTGCTGTCATGGAAGCAAACCTCCTTAAGCCAGTGTGACTCAGCAGTGATACATCGATCATGGATTCAATCACGAGAGCCACACTAACAAGCCGGGCAGAGGTCGCTGCCTCTTACGAGCTAGGTGTACAGCAACCACCAAAACATGCTTAAAATTTTAGGCAAGACTCTAACTCCTATATTCTAAGAACAATAACCTTTTTTCAATTAATTAAGTTCTTTTTTTACTTATTCATTTTCCCTCTTTGTCGCTGCCCCCTCAATCCTTCAGTCACCCCCTGCCACAATCCTTCCCCCACCCTCCCCCTCTTCTTCTTTGAGTGGGTGGGGAACCCCTGGTACTTCAAGTCTCTGTGAGGCTAGGCATTTCTTCTCCCACTGAGGCCAGACAAGAGAGCCCAGCTAGAAGAACATATCCTATTGCAGGCAACAGCTTTTGGGATAGCTCTCCTCTCCAGTTGTTTGGGACCCAAGCTGCCCATCTGTTACATATGTGCAGACAGCCTAGGTCCAGCCTGTGTATATTCTTTGGTTGGTGGTTCAGTCTCTGAGAGCCCCAAGGGTCTAGGTTAGCTGGCTCTGTTGGTCTTCCTGTGGAGTTCCCATCCCTTTAGGGGCTACAATCCTTCCTCCTGTTCTTCCATAAGAGTCCCCAAGCTCCATCCACTGTTTGGCTGTGGGTGTCTGTATCAATCTGAGTCAGCTGCTGGGTGGAGCCTCTCAGAGGGCAACATGCTCCTGTTGGCAAGCATAACAGAGTATCATTAATAGTGTCAGGGATTGGTTTTGAACATGGGATGGATCTCAAGAGAACAATAACTTTAACAACTAATATCACCATGATCTTCAGTATCTAAGGCAGTTCTCAAGCTTCCTAGTGCTGTGACCCTTTAATACAGTTCCTCATGCTGTGGTGACCCCTAACCATCAAATTATTTCTGTTGCTATTGATAACTGTAATTTTGCTACTGTTATGAATCTTAATGTAAATGTCTGTGTTTTCTAAAGGTCTTAGGTGACCCATGTGAAAGGGTTGTTCAACCTACAAAGTGGTGGTCACAACCCATAGGCTGAGAAACGCTACATTACAGGATTGCATTGCATATAATTCTTACAAGAATCGGTAGATACTACTTTTTATGGTTCTTAGTTCATGGATGCGGGCCCAGAAAGGCTAAGTGGGACTTTGTTTCCTCCTGTGGAGATCACATTAGCCCTTGTCTGTTCACAGGGTTAGTTCAGCAAACATTTGCATACTGGGTACACCTACTTGGTCCTTTGGAGACTGTGATCAGTGTGTAGCATGTGTGAACACCAGAAGCATACTTTAGTATTCTTGACCCCATTGCTTTAGTGTGTGTGTGTGTGTGTGTGTGTGTGTGTTTTATTCCAGATTGTACCATTAGTAGCCATGTTAGTAATACATTGTTACCACCCAACCCAAGGTTTTTCTGGCTCTTGCTCTGTACCAGGCTTGGGAAGTAGTAGCTTCATATCATCTGCATGGAATTCCTCTTAGGTGTTATGCCCATTATACAGAAGAGTAAACAGAGGTGCACAGAACCTGTATTTGTTACAAGATACCGACAAATAGAGACCTAGCTAATAAGTAGCAAAGCTAGGCTAGCTGGTAAGACATTGGCTATGCCTACCTCAAGGCATGCTGCTCTCAACAGGGAAGCTCTGTCAGACACACACTCCTTCATCTCCCCAGGAACAGTCTGGAGCTCTGCCTACTCATGGAGTCCTGGGGTGAAGGCTGTGAAGTGGTGTGGAGGCTCTTCTGTGAGAACAGCAGCTCGAAGTCATTCTGGAACCTTCTGGAACCTTCTGGAACCTTCTGGAACCTTCTGGGTGGCTCAAGATGGAGCGGGGAGATTTTTTTTTTTTAATCTCTAGGTGAGTAACTTGCTTTATACATAGATCCAAAATCAGTTACCTTTTCTGGTTTGATTTATTTAAAAGAAATTACTGTCACTCAGGGATTTAGGCCAATATAAAGGGAACCTTTATCCAAGGTTGAATGGAGCAGGCCTCATGCTTTAGATTTAGAGAGTAGTTTTCACGGTTGCACTGCAAGCCATGCTGTGGTCTTCAGGACAACAGTGAGTTCAGTAAAGATTAGGTGGTGGAGACAGCCGGGCAGGTGACTGAGTGGCTAACAGCTGACGCTCCTTCCTCCATCCTGAATTGGCTAAGTCCTATGAAGTGAAGACATATTCAACAAGAGCTCCAAATGCTGCCTGACTTCAACAGCCAGCAGAGCCAAGGAAGCCAGGCAGAGCTCTGGCTGGCCCTGAGATCTGGGTGCTGAGCTGAGCTGCCTGATTCTCGAGTCTAGGCTGAAGCTGGAGTCAGGGCCCACCTGAAGGAGCATGTGCCAGAGGCTCCAGTTATGGGAATAAGCCTCACAGTGTGGGCGTTCACAGAAAAAGGCCCCTTCTCACATTTGGTGGGGCAAGAACTGGCAGTACACACTGTCCTTGGGGAGGGGAGGGAGGGATGTGGGGCATAAGTGGGGAGTGGTGCCAAGTCAGCAGGAGAGTTTTGAAGGGGGAACAGGGTGTTGAAGGGGGAAGGACCAGAAGAGGCGCAGGAGCCTGCAGCTCCCACCACCAACATCCCAGAAACTGGAAGTCAGCTGTGGTGTTTGTCCTTGTACTGTCAGCTGCATAAAAGGGCACATAGTAGGGACAGGTAACACATAGGAAGCTCAAGGGAAACCAACACAAGCATTAGATTTCCCAAACTGGGTTGATCTTTGAACAGTGAATTGAAGAGTCTCCCAATAGAGGATGAAGCAGAGTCATGGGGAGCTCGCCTATGCCCTCCTGAGTTTGACCCCCCAGCAATAAGGATGAAAAAAACACTAGAATCACTTATGTACTTGAAGTTCTAGACCTATCTGGAACTTTTCCTTCTTGTCTTATACTTCACTTATTTCTAATATATAATAAAAACATACATATGGATAGATAAGTATAGACAACATTGATATTTGTAGTTTTCTGACTATAAAATAACGCTTACTTTCGAAAATTTAAGGTGTACTTACAAAGTCACAAGAAAACATTGTGTGCAAATTTATAGCAGCAACAACAGTTCTATATTCAGATTTTTAGAATGACCCTTAGAGGTGTGTGTGTCTATGTATACAGTTACATTATGTTTATATACAGTATATACTTGTTGTTTATGTACGAATGTAGCTGGCTTGCTTCTATACCATCATTTCAAGCAGCTGCTTGCAACTTTTCTGGATAGACCTATCACTATTTCGTGTTGCTAAATATATGTTTGTGTGTGTGCACATGCGATCATGTCAGAGGACAAGCTCAGGAGTCATCCTTAAGAACACTGAACACTTCCTTTAAGACAGAGTCTCTCACTGACTTAGACCTTATCCACTAGGCTAGACCGGCCAGCATCAGGATCCTCCTGCCTCTGTTTCTTCAGTGCTGGGGTTATAGGTGCTCTGGCTTTTACATGAGTGCTGAGGATTGAACTGAAGTCTCCATGTTTGTTTGACAAACACCCACTCACTGAACGAGCTCTTTGGTCCCTGTATCACAAAGTTTGGAGTGATTTCCTGGTTGTCAAGTAGATTGTTTCTATTTCTGCATGGCTATAAACAGAACTATTTTGGACTACCTCATAGAAAACTTCTCCAACACCTGTTTTAAAATAGGTGCGGAGTTCCAATATGGGCTCTTTTGAATTCAGATTAAATCTGGGAAGGAATTTCAATTTGCATCTGGACTTTCAATTGCTTAACAAGCAAAGGTCATCCTTTGGAGCCAGTGCTGTGGATGCTTCCAAAGTTAACCTGGTTTTAATGTCAATTAATAGAAAATGTGTCCAGGCCACGTTTGGAGAGAAAGGTGCAAAGGTCCAAGGGAACCAGCCAATGGGAGCTGTAGTTATTTAGGATGATACAGGGCTCTTCAGTTGTACCCCAAGACACTTCCGTGTTTGTAAAGTGAAGTCTTTTTTTTTTTTTCATGAGACACAGTGGGCCAAAACATTGGAAAAGGTTAGCCAGCAACGGATTGGGTTCCAACACAACGGAATTCTACAAAGGAAATTAGGGTCCCTCCTTAGGGACTGAGGCTTCATCTTGTGCTTGGCTTCCATTTTAGAGATCACTTCAGTTTTTTTTTTTTTTTTTTGTTTTTGTTTTTTTGAGACAGGGTTTATCTGTATAGCCCTGGCTGTTCTGGAACTCACTGTGTAGACCAGGCTGGCCTCAAACTCAGAAATCCGCTTGTCTCTGCCTCCCAAGTGCTGGGATTAAAGGCGTGCACCACCACTGCCTGGCTAGAGATCACTTCTTGAGCCCCGGCCATCACATCTTTATTCAAATAGGACTGATCTGCAAGTACCAGACAATAATAATGGTCGATAAGCTGTTTAAATATCAACGTGTTTATGAACAGGTAGGCAGATAATACTGCCTCTCAACATCCTTGGCATCCAACCTCAGGCAACTGAAGAATTAACACAATTCCCAGCAGAATCATCACTGTGATCTAACTAAGGATGATGTTAAATATGTTTTAAAAAACCACCCCCAATTTCAGGTGGAAGGATGGGAGAGACAAGCAAATGGTCTCTTTTCTCAGGTGAGCCCACCTTTAGTGTTTCCCAGAAGCACAGGCCTCTCAGCTCCTATTTACAGCTCACGGCTTCCTGCAGTGCAGGCTGGGTAATGTAGTTCCGTAGCTATGTAGCTTTATCCCTCCAAGAACATAATAATAGCGTGAATCTCAGAATTATGAAGATTAAGCAATGAAGCAGAGGCATTGAATAAGAAAAGAGCAGCTCATAAGCAGGTTAGCAACATCTGTTGTGGCTACAGAGGAGGAGGCCGTGTTTTATACCTCAGTATGAGTAACATTCTAAATCAAGGCATTTGGGGACATTTTCCCATTATAGTTTTTCCTTCTCTTTCTTTCCTTCCCTCTCTGGTTTGGGACGGGGTGGGGGTGGAAGAAGAGGGATATTTCCTTTCCAAAAAGAAAGAATGAGCTGCTATTTCTAGTTGCTAGGAAAAGCCATGGTAATTCTCTGCTGAATTGAACAGCCTGAGAACACACCTCCTAAACTGGGTGTGGTGGCCACACCTGCAACCCTCCCCCCCCCCCCCCCCCCCCACTCAGGAGGAGCAGGGAAGACTACCTTAAGGTCCAGACTGTGCTATACTTAGGAAGGCCTCGAAACTAACAAAGCTGGGGATATAACTTTCTTTTGGGTAGAGTGCCTGCCTAGCATATTTAAGACCCCGAGGAACTTCAAGGAAAAAAACAAAGCCTAAGCAAAGCACCTCTCCAAACACAACCCACAACAAATAAACAAACAGCCGTCAGCTAAAAAGAATCCCTTCTTTAAAACAAAAATAAAGATCCCTGCCTTCCCCACTCTCAAGCTAGCAGGAGTATAAATGGGAAGGCGATTTGATAGTATTTAGCAAAACAGAAAATTCACCCACCATTTGACCCAACAAATCTACTTCCTGTAGTCTATTCTAAGAAATCGCCCTTTGCCCGTGTGAATGTGTTCACACAAAGATACTGATTGTCCAACTGTAGGCTTCAAAGAGGGCAGATTGGAAACCAAAGGGACATCCATCAATAAGGGATTTGTTACTTCATTTCTGGGTATATCCATTCTGAAGCAGGCTTACGATATAGGCATCCGAAAATCCCCAAACTAGCTGGAGAATCAGCAAGCTATACAGCTATTGGAAGGGACAGCGAATCATGGGGCTTTTGAAAGAGTGTCTGCGGCTGTGCCTGTGTGGAAGGGCCGGGCAGGACCCACACTGGCAGCAGTGGGAGGCAGTGGGAAGAGCTTGAAGGGACTCTTCAGCCTCCCTCTCGGTGTTGCTTAACTCTTTCAACCAGAATGTGTTCATGAATTATTTATGCAATTAAAAAACTCCCGTTGACAAACCTGTAGAGTCTGCTGGAGCTGGTGGGCTGGAGAGAGGCATCTTCCAGGAGTGACAGATGAAAGATTGTTGCCTTTTCAGCGCGGCTTAAAAATAATGCGTTAAAATGAATGTAAATAACTTTTAATGCTTGCATAAGGAACACTGCCAAGGCTCAGCTACTTCTTGCTATATGGCAGCTCCATTCTGGGTACCAGACATCTATTGACTTGTTTAATTTTCATGACAAGTTTGGCATTGATGCTATTGTGATTTCTATTTAATTGATGAAGAAACTGAGGCACAGCGAGGCGAAGTGGGTAATCGAAAGCAACACAGACACTCAGTGGGAGAATGGGGTCAGGAGTACAGGGTTGAAACCCTAGCTTGGCTGTGAGCAAATGTATCCCTTGGGTGACAGAGTTCTGGGATGAAAATATCTGAATCACAAGATCCCTGGCTCCTCCTTAGCTTGGCCCAGAGCAGAAGGAGAGTTGGAGAAGAAGCAAACCTCGAATCAACGACTGCTACTCTGACCCCTGGCTGGTTTTCTCCGTCACCGTTGGCCAAATGGGAGCCAGTTTGAGCGAACAACAGCAGCCCAAGATCAGAAGTGCTTTGCTCCATTCCTGGTAATTACCACAGGCCTGTTGTACTATGCTTTTTCAGTATGTGTGTGTGGATGGAACAGTCTAGAAGGAAGGTGGGTGGGGAAGGAGTAAGGGTTTTGAGGACAGCTGTGTAATCAGGGGTGGTAGAGAGAGATGCCGAAGACAGTAGACAAGACCTCTTCAGACATCTCAGTGAAGTTCTGTAGGCGGGCCCTGCCCACCTCTTGGTCTTGCCTGGATGAATGACAGTGGACTTTGGAGGTCTGGAGTCCTCACTGATGTTCAAGAAAGGACGGAGGATTGTTGAGTCCCAAGTCTCTGCCTGAGGGCAGCTGGAGGTGTTTTTTAGTTCGCCTGGTCCGGGTACCAGGGAGGGTTTCTGGGGGGGGGGGGGGGGACACCCTGGATGGACAGTGGCCACTATTTTCTGCAGCCATTCAACCCTTGACTCTTCTGGGTCTTGCCTTGGTCCCTATCATCCCTATGCAGGGACATCCTTTTTTAATAAGTGACTTCAAAGAGCCTCGACAGCTTCAGGTCACCACATGCTTCCTTCTTGTGGTCTTCACTGTCCACTGTCTGCCTCCCTGGCCCTTGAGAGTCTTGTTCCTCTCCTTGAAAGTTGCCCAAATCTGCATTTGCTGAGCACCACCTTAGTGCTGTGTTCTTTTTTGTTGTTGTTGTTGTTTTTCGAGACAGGGTTTCTCTGTGTAGCCCTGCTGTCCTGGAACTCACTCTGTAGACCAGACTGGCCTCGAACTCAGAGATCCTCCTGCCTCTGCCTCCCAAGTGCTGGGATTAAAGGTGTGCGCCACCACTGCCCGGCTAGTGCTCTTACGGAGAACTGTCCCTGTGTCACCTCCTCTATACTCTGACCCTTCTGTGGCCCCCATTAGAGAGGTGGAGGCCTGCCTACAGTGCCAGCAAGCATCTGGGGAAAATTGCTGTGCTCTTGAGTGGTCTTAGTCCCTCCCCGGGATGACATATGCCCCACCCTGGTGATGACAAGTGTGACTTGGAATGGCACTGGAAGTGACAGGCTTCTCTGTAGAAACTCCCAGAGCAACTGTGGTTCTGCATTTTTTCCTTGCTGGTGCAGATAAGGGGTGTGCCTCTCTGTCTGGTTCCAGGGGTCTGACGGTCTTTTAGTTGCAATAAGCACAGAATAGGAGCCAGGGAAATGTTTGTGACTCTAAGCTGCTAAGATTTGAGGGGTGTTTGTGGAATAATCTAGTAAGCCTGTAAAGACAATACACTCTACAATGTTTCACCCCCAGAACAGCACTGGGGACAGCATGACACACCATTCCAATATTTAAGGTTTCCCCGTTGTACGGACACAGCCTGCATATTCAGTGTCCATATGAAGATCATCAGAAGCAGGGCAAGAGGAGCTAATTAAAAGGGGATTTTATTCTTGCCTGTTTAGGGATTTATTTTCTTAAAGATTCAAAGATATCAAAGTACCACTCTGACTGGAATTCCCTTTGCCCTCCCTCTCATTCTCCTTTTACTCCCAGCTCCCCCAAGCCTGACACCAATTCCATTCCCTTTCTCTGGCATCAGAAAGTACCCAGGATTTCCCTCATTTCCATCCCAGATCACTTTTTTCCCCCCATTGGGGTGGGGAAGGGGGGGATAGGGGAATCTTGGCTAGGAATGGTGGTGGCACTTGTCTGTAATCTCAGTAGTAGGTGTCTGAGGCAGGAGGATTGAGTTCCAGGGCAACATAGTGAGATTCTGTCACAACAGACAGACAGATAGACATCTTGTCATGGAGCTCCACGTCTCCTCTTTAGGCTACCAGGATAGTGTGACTGCCGCTGTCATGGGCCCTTGGGATTCCAACTCCTGGCATGCTGTAGCTCAGACTGGGTGACCAGTTCAGCTCCAATCCAAGAAAACAGCAATCATCTTTCCTTGAAGGGAGAAAGAAGAGAAAACCAGTTGGTGCAAATCTCTTTGATGAGTAGGAGGAAGGACAGGGACTGTGCCCATCCCAAGTTAATATTTGCCTGGATATGACAATGAGCTTGCATTGCAGAATCTGTGCTTAATGTTTTAGATATAATTATCTTATTGTTTTGTTAATGAAGCCCTATTAAATAATGAAACCCCCACTTTATAGTGCAACACTGAAAAGTGAACTCAACAAGAGATACAGCTCAGGTTTAGATCTGAGTCAATGTCCATGTGTTTACCTTACATTCATTGTGTGTGTGGCTGGGGTCAGATCATTGCTCCATCAGTGGCTTCCTGGAGACCCTGAGATACATTTTTAGGCCTCAAACATGTGCAGGAAGCCCTTCCAGTGTGGACCCCGATCATTTTGCTTAGCCATATCCTCTCTCATTTGCTTCTTTATGGGTTCCAGTCCTGAAGGGAGGTGGGCACTTTTGTGTGCCTCTCCCCCACATTTGTGTGGTTAGAGATGCTGATCTCCTGCGACTTTTGCCTTGAGGCCCTGGTCGGCTCCTGTAGATCCTTTCAAGGCCTCTTCTATTTCCCATGTGGCCCCAGGCCGTGACCTTGAGTTTATTCGGTAAACTTTTGTCTAATGAAAGGCTGAGTGATGTTTATTTTTTCTTTTCATATTAAATGGCTTTTCTGGTTGCTCTTACTTTCCAGACATACTTCCTGGATTATAGTTTCAGGCTATCTCTGGATTTGATATATATTGTCATGGAGCTAAGACCTGCTGAGTTCTTCCTTAGTGACTGATGGCATTTGCCTTTTGCATATTTACCATACAAGATTTTCCACGGTCAGTCATCATCTCTAACTGTACTGGCTGGTTTTGTGTCAACTTGACACATGCTGGAGTTATCACAGAGAAAGGAGCTTCAGTTGAGAAAAATGCCTCTATGAGATCCAGCCATAAGGCATTTTCTCAATTAGTGATCAAGGGCGGAGGGCCCATTGTGGGTGGTACCATCTGTGGGCTGGTAGTCTTGGGTTCTATAAGAAAGCAGGCTGAGCAAGTCAGGGGAAGCAAGCCAGTAAGTTTCATCCCTCCATGGCCTCTGCATCAGCTCCTGCTTCCTGACCTGCTTAAGTCCCAGTCCTGACTTCCTTTGGTGATGAACAGCAGCATGGAAGTGTAAGCTGAAAAAACCCTTTCCTCCCGGACTCCATCTTGGTGATGGTGTTTGTCAGGAATAGAAACCCTGACTAGGACACTAACACATACCAATTGTGGTTATTTGGATAAAAATGGGTCCTGTAGGCTCATATATTTGAATGCTTGGTCTCCAGTTGGTGAAGCTATTTGGGAAGGGTTTGGGAAGTGTGTCGCTGGGCATGGACGTTGAGGTTTCAAAATTCTACACTATTCCCAGTTAACCCTTTCTTTGCCTGCTGCTTGTGGATCAGATGTAAGCTCTTGGCTACTGCTCCAGAGCTATGCCTACTACCATACTTCTCATTGTGATGGTCACGAACTCTAGCCCTCTGGAACCAAGAATTTCCAGATTAAATGCTTTCTTCTATAAGAACTGTTACCGTCATAGCAGTAGAAAAGTAACTAAGACATCGGTTTTTCTTGTTAACAAAAGCCTTAGACATTCTTCATTTAGGTGACTCAGTACCTTCTTTATGACTGTCAGGATAGATAGGTTGCACACATAGAGTTGATTAGTCAAAACCATCTCACAAGAATGACGGATGTGTTCCAGCTCCTGTCCAGTTCCCTTGTTCTCCATCTTTTCCTCCTGCTCCCCGCTACTGCCAAAGTCTTCCTACAAAAGTCTCTCTTTGACCTAGCAGTTGTTAGTGGGTGAGGGGTTAGTTTGGGATGGATACACAGGGGGACGTAGTATGGTATTTCCAAGCTTAGAGATTGTTCAGGGACTCATGTGAAGATTCATCACAGGTTATAAAGTGACTCAGAAAGGTCATAACTACTCTTGAAGGATACACTGTTCATGAGATGTTATTGATTTTAAAGATAATTGTTTGCTCAGAAAATTGAAAAAAAAAATTCTTCTTGGTCCCCCTCACACCCTCCCTCCCAAAGTCTTTAGTCTATGGAGTTGCCGTAGGGGTAGGGAGTGCAGGGGCCCCAGAGCTGAGTGTTGGTCCCTGATCTCTTGGCTACATGGAGTTGGGGGACTGAGGGTAGCCTGAGAGAAGGCTGGCCTCAAATTATGATCTTGTAACGTGGTGTAGTGTGACAGACCCACAGCAAAGCCTCTTATATTGGAAGGTGGACAGTGACTGCCATGCTTGATGTCTTCTTGGCCAGTTCCTTTTCACTTGCAGGACACAGTGTCCTGACCTTCCCTCCAGATCTTCGCCAACTGAGAGTTTCCAAGTTTAAACAGTTTTCAGAGACCAAAGCCCAAGCTGCCAGAACAGCTTTTCTGCTCTTCTCCTTCCAGCACTGTGGTTTCTCACTGGATAGGGCTATGTAGACTCCCTTTCTGTCTCTAGACATGTAACTCTTGATCTTCTGAGCTGCTTGGCAGCTATTTTTAAAGTAGTCTCGAAGGGTCCTGTGGGGAGAGAGAGGTGAGTATGCACCCTTCATACAGCTAGTTCCAGAAACAGAAAGTATGGGAGGACTGTCTGAAAACACCAGTCAGCAAAAGGTGAATGACCCGAATGCAGGTGATTGGACTGCGAAGCCCAGGATTCCAGACTACACAGAAACGTGGGCCAGTTAGAGGCTGGAGGTATCTAGTTCCACACGGCACGCATGCAAGGTGGAGAAGTCCTGCTTTCCGAGTTCAAGTCTGCTGCTCTGCCTGACACCCTGCATTTCATCTTCCTTTGGTCACTTCCGTGCTTTCCTTCCCAGTGGAATAATTTCCTAATTACTGTGGCGTACCAATTTGAGAGGACCCACAAGATGTAGGAGCATCTGTAACAGTGGCAAGGAAGGTAAAACTGCATATATACAGCACAGTGAAGTGTCCTGAAATAAACAAACAAACAAGTAATCCAACAACAACAGCCCCAAACTGGCTAATGTCCAAACAACCACTTAATCTTTCTCCAGGGAGACTGCTTGGCAGTTCAAAGCTGGAAAAAAATTGACACCATCAAAGCATATTTGAATTCAAAGTGAAAAACATTTTACCAGTCTTAAGTTAGAGAGAATTAAGAGCATGAAATGAAGTGTGAGGGTGTGTGAGTGTGTGAGTGTGTATGTGGTGTGAGTGTGTGAGTGTGTGTGTGATGTGAGTGAGTGTGTGTGTGTATGTGTGTGACCCCTCCATTCTCAGGAACTCAGCAGCAGAGGTCAGGGCCAGCGCTTCTTCATTGGAAAAGTGAGGTTGAACCTTGGCACTTGATCTCAACAACTTATTTCTCTTAGTTTAGCTTTTCCTCTCTTCATCTCTCTGGTGTGAGCATAGCACAGCACAAGCAAGGTACAGATTACCCAGCAGTCTCTCCACACAGAAAAGGAAACCCAAAGTAGTGTTTGAAACAAAGGAAAGCAAAAGGCTCCTGTTTAGTTTGACTGAGGTGGATGGGCTGGTTCAATTATTATTTACTTGACACTTGCAATTTTATTAATTTTCTGTCTTTCTTTCTTTTTTTTTTTCTTTTTTTTCTTTTCTTTTCTTTTTTTTTTTTTGGTTTTTCGAGACAGGGTTTCTCTGTGTAGCCCTGGCTGTCCTGGAACTCACTCTGTAGACCAGGCTGGCCTCGAACTCAGAAATCCACCTGCCTCTGCCTTTTCATTAATTTTCTTTACTTATGATGTTTATTACTAATCAGTTTGTTTTTTCTCCAAGGTGAATGAACTAAAATCTAGAGTTTAGATGAAACAATCATGTTTTGTTAGGGTTGCCAAACATTGCACAGAAGCATATTTACTAAAAACTTATTTCTATATTATTTAAACTCCAGTTTTAACTGGGCTATTCTGTGTTTTAAGTTGCTGACTTTACCAGCTCCATTTGATCTATGTACTAAACCTATGTACTAAATGCCTCCTGGAAATTTTCAGTTTGGGTAAGGATTTTGCAAACAAAATTATAAATTAGATTGATGCTTTAAGGATATAAAGCATCACTGGACATCATGAAGGAAGGCAGAGGCAGGCAGATCTCTGTGAGTTTGAGGCTAGCTTGGTCTACATGGTGAGTTCTAGGACAACCATGGCTTTGTAGAGAGACCCTGCCTCAATCCCCCACTTCATAAAAGGATTTGGATGTCTATTTGTTGATTGAGAATTATAAACCGAATTCAGATTTCTCTATATCTGGCTAGTTTGGGGTACAGCATGCTTATATGTGCTTTATAGACTCATTGTCAAAACTATTTTAAAATATCAACCCTTGTTCACCTGTCCTCAGGAAGCCACAAATGATAGTCTCTCGTGTTTTCTAGCTCTTACTGTCCAGTTTAGAGGAGTATCGTCTGCTTGCTAGGTGTGTACATTTCAGGGCATTTGCAGCTTCTCCCCATTGTCCTGTTTAGAGGGGTATCACTGTCTACTTGCTAGGTGCCTACACTGTATGGTATTTGAGGGAGTTTGAGTGAAAGGTTAGGTTGCTGTGAATTCTGTGAGGTTTACCCCTGCCTTTTCTGCCCATCACTCTGAAAGTCCCACCAATGGCGTGGCTAACCACAGGAAGTTACTGAGCACACACTGTTCTGTGCGGGTCATACCTGTGTATTCTGGGGCATTATTTTATACCATCTACTGATCCTGTCCTCACAGTAAAGATATTCAGGTTGAACATTCCTCATCTAAAAAGCTGAAATTCAGAGTGCTCTAAAATCTACAACTCCTTGAGCACTGGTATGGTGTCACGGATGCAAAACTCTACATGGGACATTGTGTGACAAGCCACAGTAGTGACAGTGTGTAAGGTGTAAATGAAGCTTCACATTTTGGCGTGTGTCCCCTCCCAATATGACTCATTACACATATAAAAAGGTTAAATTTAAGAAAAATCCAAAGCAAGACATACTTTTGGTGGGTTCAGGGCCAGCTGAAGCTATGTCGTGAGACCCTGCCTTAAAATAAATAAATAAATAAATAAATAAATACGTTTTTCTGATTCCAAACATTTCAGAACGAAGGATGCAACCTGTACCTCCATCCATCTCACAGATGAGGAAACATAGGCAGTTAGACAGCTTATACATTATCACAGGCAATTATGAAAATGAGACTCAAAGGCATGTCTGATGTTACTGTGATTCTTGCCCACCTCTGTCAGGAGGATAGACGGGGAGATTATTGTGAACCTTGAGAAAGGAGGTAGCTTTAGATGGGAAGTTTTCTTTTACCAAAATCAGCAGACAAAGGAAGACTTCGTGGAGAATGGCTGTCTGTCTGTCTCTTCCCTTAGGAGATGGCTGCTGCTCTAAAGCCCTGAATTTGATATCTAATCAGAATGGAAAGACATATTTAGGAGTCTGTCGTTTACCCCCTCTCTGTATAAGAGTCCTTTGATGATTGTGTAAAGACCATACAGACATGTAAAGAGTCCTAGTTTATGCTTAGCGGTTCAGACCATGCTTCCAGTTCTATGGTTCTGGATGGAGTCTGTGCCTCACCACTGCATGGCACAGAGCTGCACTGGAGTGCCTCGGCAGACACGGATGGGTGAACCAGGGTAAGACCATGAGCGGCATGTATCTCAATTGTCTGTTCCCTCTAAGCTGGAACAGAGTGAGGTACATAGTAAATATCCACAAAGTGCTGAACTTTACAATGAGGGAAGGGTTTCAGGGGTATCCCGGGCTAGTGAGAATAACCAGCCAAATGCCTACCCATGGCTAGAGTCCTCTTCTAGAAATAGAAATCTGTGTAACAGTTGACTTTGATCTTCAGGCTCTACGTTTTTGCTGAGGGGTTGGCAGTGGAGACAAGCAGATTATTTATACTTGTGTACAGTGAAGTCTTTACTGTGTTCTGCCAGTGAAGCCCTAGTACAGGATTCTTAGTGTGTGAATGAACGTCTCTGTGTTGCTACTTTGCACAGCTGACACTGGAGATTAGTCGTGCAGTAAGCCTGTAAAAAGCCTTTGAAGGAAACCCTTAATGAGGAACTGATCTGCTTAAACTCAAGTCTAATTACTGTTACAGCAAAACACTTCTATTTTGGATGCTTCCTATGAATAAGGTTTTTATCCCATTGATGTAAGAGTAGCCCTTCCTTCTGAGCAGAAAAAACCCCCCACCACGTGGCCCGAACCCTAGGCCGCAGTGAGAAGCCAATGGCTCTCTTTTGCTTGAGCAGCTGGCTTGTTTTCAAAGGCCACCAGGAAGGAAAAACTTGGATCTCATATTGACAAGCCCTTGAAAATATGTCTATTTTTCCTCTGTGCTCCAGTCGATTCATGCAGAGTGACAATCAAGCTGAGGTCATGAACCTTTCAGCACAAGGTCCTGTGGGTTTGTAAGAAACTGGTTATTGTGGCCATCTTAGCCACATAGCCACATGTCATTTCAAGGTCCGGTGTTCTATGGAAACCTTAAGGAACAGTCTGCCAATCGCATCTTAGCAAGTGCTATTTGGGGACATAATTCAAAGGGGGAGTGTCTTAAAAGTTGTTCCCCCAACATGGTGTAAAAACATGACTGTCTTCATTGTCTGTCTGTAGTTTCTGTATCAGACGATCCAAATAAATATCATTACATTTTAAAAATCATTCCCTTAACAATATAGCATAACGACTTATATAGCATTATGTTGTATTAATTATTATAAGACACTTTGAGATGGATTAAAGTTTATGGAAGGATATATATGGATGGTATGCAAATACTGTCATTTTATATAAGTGGGTTGGACATAGACTTTGATATCCATAGGGATAGGTGGCTGGGTGGGTCCTGGGACCAATCTCTTAATGTTCAACTATATTTAAAATATCTCATGTTAGTAAAGGAGAAATTAGGTCCTAACGTGTCTTTGTTAATATCCACTAATATACAATTTTATTTTTAATGCAGATAGCACTTTCAGGGCCATAGGCAAAAATGGGAGAAAATGTCAGACTGGTACTTAGTAGACTTTTAGCTGTACTCACTTGAGTCACATTATGAAAAGGCTTCTGTGACCTTAAGACCTTTGGTAAATATCAATTATAGTTCTCACTGCCTATGAATAAAGGTGAATGGGTAAAAGGCTGAGGGAAGGTGGGTGGGTGAGCCACGGATGAATCCTACTGTCTGAAAAGAGAACACACATCCTGCACCCCCACAGTGGCCTTTGGGTTAGGCAAACGGGAGTTACTTCAACCAGCCTTGACTTTGGAGATGCGATCTGAATATAAGCCGATCACAGGGCGAAGATGGGGCCCAAAAGACACAGACTCCATACCTGTCATTTGTGATTTTGTGACCATAAACAAATCACTGAATAAATTGGACTTCCCATTTTTCTCCCATATGCAACAAGAACCATTCTATGGGTTACCAGGTGCTGCAAAGCATGTGCATGCTGTCGGTACTCATGAAATCAATTATTAATTACAAGCAAGGATTCTCTGGTACGCAGCTTAAGCTTGTAGTTCTATTAAGCACAAGTCTGTGTTCAATAATTCTTGAAGTTAAATTTCTTTTGATGCCTCTCTGTCGGACTTTGTGTATTGTGAACAGGGTTCATTGAGTGGTCCCATTGCTGTTGCTATTTGTTTGTTTGTTTGTTTACTTATTCATTATGTTGGATGGGGAGAAGTGAGAGAGACCAAGAAGATCCTTGAACCATTCATTAAATGTCAAGGAGATGGAATCTCTGAACAGGTTTGGCCTTAGAGTCTAGCAGCCAAATCCAGATGCTGGCCCCATTAGCGACTTACTCGGTGACTGGGGCAGGTGACACAATCGCTCTGAGTTCTCACTTTCCTCACATATAAACTGAGGATAATAATTATAATGCTTAGACTGCAAGGGACATGCGCACAGGACAGTCATAAGAATTAAAGGGAAGTCTGCTTCTTACCACATCGCTAGCCTTTTGTATACGTGAGCAACTAGGAGAAGCATAGAAAAGCTGGAGACTAACATTGAAAAGTGACTCAAAGCCCAGTGGTGGGGGCAGTGCAGACCTTTAATCCCAGTGTTCAGGAGGCAGAGGCAGGCGGGTCTCCGAGTTCAAGGCCATCCTGGCCTACAGAGTGACTACCAGGAAAGTCGGGGCCACAAAGAGAAACCCTGTCTTGAACAACAAACATTAACAAACAAAGTGACCTCAAATCAGTCCTTGACTATATTATATACAACAGAGCATGGTAGAAAATACAAGTGAATTCCAGCAAGAAATATTTAGGTCTTCATTAGAATAACATGATTCTCTGGATGCTTAGACACTTGGATAGAATTTTGTCTTGCTTTTGATTTCTTGTGCTTTTCTCTGAGTTCTTAGCAATTTTTTTTCCCTGTAGCATAATAATAAACTAGCAAGACTACACTAAGCAAAGATTTGAAAACACTAGCATTATTTGCTCCACATATAGCTCATGGCCCTATCAGTCAGTGTCATGGTAATCCAGGAACTCAAAAGGGGTCCTGTAGCCCACATACAATTCTGGAGATTCCTCAGGGAAAATCTGATGGTACCTCAGTGGATAACACCAAATACTGTTCAATTACTCAAGTGCTCAAAGCTGTAGGGAAAGATCATTGCCTTGGAGGAATGATCAAACTGGCCAGGACACATCTGGTGACAGACAATAGGAACACTGGCTGTGTTTAGGTGCTATTTGAAGGCAGGTTCCCCTCTCAGACACTAGGGAAAGACTCAGCTTTACTGTCTGATTGTACTTTAGTGCTCAGGTTTCCTGATCCAACACTCTCACTTCTCCCTGAACTAAGACAGCAGAAGCCTTCCCACAATCCTCTTGGAATCTTGGACCTCCTCACCCTTTCTAGCTGCACATAGTCTTCTGAGCTACACACTCAGTGACTGTGGGTAGGGATTGCTGTTTTGTACTTATGGAGAGGTGAGACCTTGTGTGATGGGGGTGGGTCAGATGTCGGGTGCAGTGTTTGAGGAAGAGGAAGACTTGACTTTAATGGCTCAGGTTAGAAGCAGGAAGGAACGTGAGGCTGCTGATGGTTGAGTCACTGGATTTAGGGTGAAGAGGCATCCACCATCTTGATGCCTTTGTCTCTTTGTGCTGCAATTACAGAACACCATAAATGGAGTCATTATTTTCTCAGCACTGGAGGATGCAGAGTCTGTATCAGGAGTTTGAGGTTCATTGTGGGATTCCTAGCTCTGCATTCACGTGGCAGAGGCAGGAGGATGAGAGAGATCAAACCCAATTTACAAGATCTTTTTTTAAAAAACATATTTTTAAAAAGTTTTATTTATTTTTTATTTATACGAGTACACTATAGATATCCTCAGACACACCAGAAGAGGACATCGGATCCCATTACAGATGGTTGTGAGCTTCCATGTGGTTGCTGGGAATTGAACTCAGGACCTCTGGAAGAGCAAGCAGTCAGTGCTCTTAACCACTGAGTCATCTCTCCAGCCCCCAATTTACAAGATCTTTAATCCTGTTTTTTTTTTTTTTAAATTATATTATTTAAAGCATATTTTTTCCCTCATGTAATATATCTTGATTATGTGCCCTCTACTCCTCCTGGTTCCTCCCCACGTCATCTCCCTTCCAGATCCACCCCCTTCTGTCTCACATTAGAAAACAAACAGGCTTCTAAGGGATAGTAATAAAATAAGATCAAATAAATAAGAGGAAATAAAACCTAACACACTGAAATAGGGCAGTCTAAGCATACAGAAGGAAAAGAGCCCAAGAGAAGACCCTGGAAACAGCAGATGACGAGGCCGACTCGTTCTCACATTCAGGAATCTCATAAAATACAAAACTGGAACTATACACAAAGGCATGGAGAATGAAAAAGAGAAAACAACAGGTGTTTGAATAAAACGTTTCACAGCCCGGACACAATATGAGACAACCTCCAAAGGTGCCTTTGAGTTTGATGTCTCTTGGTCATGGGCATTCAACCTACCCTTAAAGAGCCGTTTGTTTCTGCAGCGAGACTCCCTTGAAGAAAACTAAATTTTCAGTTGCAAGGGGTTATCAATGGCTTCTGGGTTAGGGATGAAGGTATGTGTCCGTTTCTCCTTCAGCTCTAGGACTCCATGGGGCAGCCAGAGCCAGACACTGCACTGTAGTCTTGTTCATGATCATAAATGAAGAAGCAGCTTCTATGTTCCAACCACCTCCCAGGAGCCCCCTCCCTTCAATATTATCACCCTGAAGATGGTTGAATTTTGGGGGTGGGTGGGTTAAACTCAACAGGAATTTTGGAGAAGGCACAACTATTGATGATACTTGGTAAGGAGTGTTGGCTATGCAGGAATTAGGGTCCTGGGCATGTCTCTTTGGGGCTGTTAGTTTCAGCCTGAATTCAAAGCTCTGGCCCCTCCCATATTTCTTGCTGAATTGGCTGAATCAGCTCAGCTGCCTGGTTACCAGAGCTACGTGGGAAAGTGTGGGTTGATGTGGTTACACCCTTATGTGTTCAGCTCTGAGGAAGCCAGGTGCATGTTGGATGTGCTTCGCATCTTAAGATGAGCAAATAGTATCAAGTAGGGGACGTTGTTTGGAGTGATGGCAGGGCTTCCCGGGTTGTCTGCCTTTCTCTGTGCTGGTTCCTGGAGGCTGAGGGGTGTGAGTGCGAGGAAGGCTGTGTGGGAAGAATGTTTGTCTGTAATGAGCTGTGTGGTGAAACTGGCAGTGTGCCTCTGGGGACCAGGCTCTCTGCTGTCACACTGCTGGGTTTCTTGTCATTGTCTCAGCCAGGTGTTCTCAAGTGAGAGCCTTCATCAGGTTCACCCTGAGGTCTCTTTTTAAAATAACCCTTCCCCCTTCTCTCTCTGGGTGTGTATGATGTGAAATTATGTGTGCTCATATGTGAGCGTGTGTGTGTGCACGCATTTCCTTGACCATTCTCCACTGCATTTGGAGGGCTTCTTAAAACCCAGATTTCAGGGCTGGAGAGATGGCTCAGAGGTTAAGAGCATTGACTGTTCTTCCAGAGGTCTTGAGTTCAATTCCCAGCAACCACATGGTGGCTCACAACCATCTGTAATGGATCCGATGTCCTTTTCTGGTGTGTCTGAAGGCAGCGACGTGTAGTGTACCCACATACATAACAAAACGACAACAACAAAATCCACAGATTTCAGGGGGTCCACATACATACTGGGTTGGAGCAAGAATCCACAGTCTCTCTCTCTCTTCCTCTCTCTCTCTCTCTCTCTCTCTCTCTCTCTCTCTCTCTCTCGGTATGTGCATGTTTAAGACAAGTTCTCTCACTGTACCAGGTAGGCTAGGCTACCTTGCCACAGAGCCACCCATCAAAGGTCTTCATGTCTCTACTTCCCTAGTGTTTGGATTACAGGCATGGACCACCATGCTGCCTTTTAAAGGTGGGTTCTGTAGATTGACCTCAGGTTTCCCTTTGAGAAAGCCCTAGCCCCTACCTCCAGTTACTAAATGGATAATGGGGAAGACTTGTACATGTGACAGATGAGAAAAGATTCAGTGGCTCAAGAGGTCACTGGTAAACACTTTGCTGACTGAACCATCTCCTCAGCCTGAGAATCTGCATTTTTGGCTAGTTTCCAGGTGATGTTGCAGGTCCAGCCTATAGGACTATTATAAATCTTGCCCAAGTGTCTACCACTGCTGGGTGTTCTAGAGCCAAAAAGGCATTGAACCTGGTAAGCAAGCCAGGAGACAAAAATACTCTAGAGCTTCCCAGACAGAGTCATGCCATGTCGTAGCATGTAGTAGCTTTATGGTAGCTTGCCTTACAATTTTAGTACGTTATGTTTCAAAAGCAACAGACCTTCGGTAGATGCTGGGTAGAGGCAATGAGCCTCAGGCCCCAGTGAACCCTGGCATCCTGAGGGGAAGAGAAATGCCGACATCCAGTGTGTTGTGTGGCTAAGCAGGGGCATTTGGTGCATTTGTGACTTAATAACGTTTTCAACTTGCTATGAGTCTATTGGGATGTCAGTCCTTAGTTAAGCAGGGGAGTGTAATTTGTGGAGGCAAGACTTAAACACATGCATCATCTTTGTCCGAACTGCTCTCTTGATTCACTACAGAAAATCCAGAGATGGTTACAAAAACATGGAGTTTTAAAAACGAAATAATACTTTTTGATTTAAAAGCAAAGTCAAATGCCGAGTCCAGAATTATAATCATGGATACGTGGGAGTTGTAGATAAAGGAATGAAGACCACAAAGAACAGGCAAATACACCAGCACCAATCAGATTGGCTATTTAAGCTCTCTAAGGCCCACTCTAGTGATCGTCTCAGGGAAAAGCTCTTGGAAAACCTAAAAGATGCTGCAGATAGAAGACCTGGTGAGTCTTCTGTGCAAAAAGTGTCTTGTTAACAGTTAGCAGATCTTAGCTCATTGATGTCACCACCACCACCATCACCATCATCATCTTTTCCTCCACCATCATCACTCTGTGTGTATCTCAGGGAGAGTGAGAAGAGGAATTAGGTGGACACCAGAAGCAGCTGGATGTAACCAAAGAGGAAAAACATGCGGCAGAGAGAAGACCACATCAAATCACAGAAGCTTCCTGAAAATTCCGGACTGTAACTTAGAAAGCAAGTGTGACTTTATAGAAAAGGCAAACTAGAGAGATTGGGGAATGGGGTAGAGAAGGAGCGGTCAGTCTGTGAGAAGTACATGGTGAATCCTCATTGTCAGCCCAGAAGGTAAATTGAAAATTGGGTCCATCTCTGCTGAAATATAAACCGAGGAAAAACCTCTTAATCTGTTGGATAAATCCTGCTGGGATACTACTTATGAGGTCAATCCTTGTGGTGATCCTTGGAAAATGTGGTAGAGGAGAAAGCACAGAAAGGTCAAGAACAGATGTGCAGGTGACAGCCCAAGAAGGGACAGGTGACAAAAGGTAGGGCAGCCATGTAAGTTCTTTTCAAGTTGATTTCCACAGCACAGAAGGAAGAAACACCCAGTGAAAGGCTGGACTTCTAATGGGAGGTTAAAGGGAGCCAAAGATGGATGACTGCCAACTGTCACAAAGCTGGGAAGATAAACAACTGGCCAGATGTTCGGGAGAAGACCTGTGTGACAACCTGAACGCATGCCAGTCATTGAGATGATGAATAAACAACAGCCAACTGGAGTAGTTGAACTTGTGGGTCCTCCGAGTCATGTTGCCAATGTGTGGTACACCAAGCTACTCGAATGATGAAACCGGAAGCCATTCTCGTTTCCGGGAATGTCAATTAGGATTTTGGAAGCAAAACAAAAGCCTAGCAAGGAGGTGAAAGAGAGATCTCTCAGGAGCTAGTTGCAGCCTGAAGCTCGATGTTCCAAGCTGTGATTGATAGAGGGTGGCTCCAGGGTGCAGCCACCGGTGGAACATCCTGTTCCTGTCACACTGAGAGCTGGAGGCATTAGCAGCCTGGTGATGTTGACTTGGCTTTTCTCTCCTGGAAGACTGGCCTCTCCAGCCAGTTTCAGCATCCTGGGACTGTGCTTCTTGGCACCACCCACAGACCTCTTAGCCCTCAACAGACTCCCAATTTGCTATGATGCCAAGAGAGTTAACTATGTGAGGCTTCCCCCCCAGCCAATAGCAAGTAGCCCTGGATCGTGTGGTTGTCTGTCTGTCTGTCTGTCTCTCAGGGAAGTTGCTGGGCAAGCAGCCATTGCTCTGGCACCCACTGTGTGACCAAGATGGTCTTGGGTCAATGTTTGTCATCTGTCTTGTAATGGCAGGCCCTTCCAGGGCCTCTTCAGCCATCATCCCTGACCCTGGTTGAGTAAAGTTCTTTCTCTTGTCCGAAACTTTGAATTCAGTCACTATTTAAATGTGGATGAACATGGGAGAGAGGTAATATGAGCTTGCAAGTTAACAGAAACAAAATTTCAGCTCCCCGAAATCAAGACTAGCAGGCACTTGTGTGCTTCTAGCATAGGCATTAACTGTGGAAGAAGGGTCTCGGGAACGTGAGCAACCCTGTGGTACTGTAGTAGCTGCTGAGATGCACAGGAGAAGCGGGAAGTGGGCTTGAGTAGCAGGAGGAGGAGAGGAGTCAAAGGCACTTGACCCCAGCAATCTCAGGGATCACTGGTGACAAAGGAAGCCATTGTCCCTTAGAGGTGTTGTAGGAGAGTGAAGCCAGAAGATAGAGCAGTGATGTGCCAGGGTTAGGACACAGTGACGATAGGACTGTTGACTATTAATTGAAGGAGGGAGCCCTCTGCTTTGGGGAATTAAAAAAAAAAAAAAAAAGAAGCCGAGAACAAGAGCTCTGAGAGGTACCCCTCCCCAACGTTAAAAGGGCCATGGAAACTTGTTGAAATAACACTGAGTCCTTGGTTAACATGTCTTGCACGGTGACTGATTAGAAAATATGGCTGATCTGAAGGTACAGCTTAGGGGCCAGCTCCTCTATTGAACTGGTGATAGCGCCCTCTCCCTCTCCCTCTCCCCCTCCCCCTCCCTCTCCCTC